>JACXGJ010016180.1:0-12610 GCA_016801105.1 Esox niger
AGTTCTGGAATACAACGTCTAGGTTCCCTGTCAGGACTCAGTTCTGGAATACAACGTCTAGGTTCCCTGTCAGGACTCAGTTCTGGAACACAATGTCTTGGTTCTGCTGTATAACCAACCTGGTTGAGGACAGACTCTCTTCATCCATTTCTTTCTGTCGCTCCATCACCCACTGTCTTTCTGTTGATCCCCCTTCTCTATCTTTTCTCTCTACTGTCTCCTCCTCTCTATTTCTCCTCTTTCTCGTCTCCCCTTCTCTATTTCTCCTCTCTATCTCCTCATCTCTCTCCTCTGACACTACTAGGCTGTGGGGAGAACAGAAGAGTATTCATCACTAATTCATATAGTTTGTTCTCTTGTGTATTAGCTGGGCTTAGTATCCCATGGCTGGTAGTGTGTGTGTGTGTGTGTGTGTGTTTGTGTGTGTGTGTATTTGTGCATGTGTGATGCTTTTACCAAGCTTTGATCAGCTGGCTAGTTATTCATCCTAGGACAAAACACATCTAAAATGCATCTCCTCGGTTTGGTCTTTTCTCACGTTTTCTATTCATTTATCTAGTTGCTGTTTGTGTGTGTGTGTGTGTGTGTGTGTTACATAAATCTCTCTTGTGTCATTTGAATGCCTCAATGTCTAACACACAAACACACAAACACACACAGCTGCTGTAGAATATGAAAGAACACTTTTTTTCTCTACCTCACCCAGGCTGTGACTGTATGTGAGTGGGTGTGTCTGTCTGTGACAGATGGATCAATCAATAGACGATAGGTAGAAGTAGATATATAGATTGACAGTGCAGGCATTCTGTGTTTGTGGGCTGACAGTTCCACCTAGATCTACCTCTCTATTAGACATGTGTCTAGGAGAGAAAAATGTCAATCTATGAGAAGAAAGCCAACAGATAGGGTCAAGGTGGAACACTGTTACCATCAGAAAGACTGGCGCAATGCTAGGGGGTTGCTAGGGCGCGTTGCTAGGGTGCTTCAGGATGGAAGGATCTGGACTCTGAGGTAAAATTGTGAGGACAGAATGTGAGGGTTAGCATTTGTCTGCTGGTCATACAGACAGACACGTCTAGCTAGCTAAAGCTGCCTCGCATTCTGTTCTCATGACTTTAACTGGAGAGTCCGTATCCTGACACCCTAGCAACACGCCCTAGCAACCCCGTAGTATAGTGCCCTAGCAACCTGCACTGTCCCAACCACCCAAATGGGACCAAAGATCTGTGGACTGGGTAGCAGAGGCCCTTAAGAACTTTCTGGGCCTTTCTGCCTTGTGGTTTGAATGTTCAGAAGGGCGGGCAGCGTGCCCCGATGGTGCTGATACAAAAAGAGGTGGAGCATACAAATGGGGTGGAGCACACTGAGGGGGTGGAGCATATGCCACTGAGGGGGTGGAGCATATGCCACTGAGGGGGCCAGGTCTTGTGTTGAGGATCTTCACCGTTGACATACTGTGGCTCACCGGCACCACCTGGGTCCGGCCAGCCGTGGAGACCCGGTTCCAGGCACAGCGATCCAGTCCGCTGCTTAGCAACAGCCTTAGCGGTCAGGAGGGTGAGGAAGGCACAGCTGTAATGTGCCTTCTCACACAGGTGTCTCCCCTGTCCAGGTGGGCCAAGGCGCTGTGCATCTCACAGCCTGATGAGCCGTCTCTGGATCTCTCAGCCTGCAGAGGTTTGGGCGGGTCGGGTCAGACTGTGGTGACGTGGCCCGTCACCAGCCTGTCAAAACACGGCGGCATCTTTGGGAACTGGAATGACGGAGGGCATTTGAAGCAGGTGGGGAAAACGTAGTAGGAGAGGGGTGTTGAATATATCTGTAAGCGCATCAGCCAGCTCAGAGGATTTGGCTTGGAAGGCTGGCTAGCAGGCACGTGCGAAAGACTCATGTCAGCCTGGGAGAAGGAGCGCCAACAGACTTCTGGTGTGCTGGGGGCTGGCACTGCCATGCCAGTGTTGTTTTCCTCAAAGCAGGCAAAGAACTGTGTTTAGTTTGTGTAGAACTGAGGCGTTCGTTTTCTTTCACAGTCCATTGCTGTTTGAGGTGCCATACGAGTCTCATCTGTGTGCCAGCGTGTGCCCCCCCGTCTCCTTTCCTGTCTGAGGCCTTGGATGTCCGCTGGCATCAGTACTTGGTACTGGTCTTTTTACGCTGTATCTGGGCTTTCAAGTTTTCATGCATTCAATTTGGCTCGTTCTGATGTCACAAATTCCGGAGCTGGGGAGGCCCATGTACCTGCTCCAAAATAGCGTGTAGCTCTTGTCAAGAGTGTTATCACCACGGGGGTGTAGGTCATACAGTATCACCATTTGAATGATTTGGTCCTCCACGATGATAAAGGGTGGCTCAGGAATGTGTTTCCCAGTTTATTTAAGGTCTTGTGTCATTCTTTCAGTGCCAACAGTATATCGGCCCAGGGTGATAATGTAGGCAGATGTGAATATAATACACAACAAATCTCTTGGGCAGAAAATGTGGAAAGCATTTAACGGTAAGTAGGTGCAGGTCGCGGAGGCAGAAGAACCCAGGTTCCTGCACGTCGTCACAGCGGCAAAAAGAGCTAGTGATCCAGAACCCAGATCCACCCCTTACACGTTTCCTCAGGGAATTCCTTGGTCCTGTCTGAGTGCGAGGCGGATGAAGCTGGATTAACTGTGTTTTCCTACCAGCGTTTGTGAAAAACTAATAATATGATAGTTCCTTGTGTTGCTTTGATGGCTGGTCCTGACTCTGAGCTCATTTAGCTGGTTTCCAAAGACTGCACATTAGCGAGCAGACTCATTTCAGAGGCTGGGCGGTCAGGTCTTTGCCTTCTCGATGGACTCATCATCAGAGCTGTCTCTCATGAATAGCGTCTGATGAATACAGCATCATCAGGCAGTCCAAACGAAGGGTTCAGGTCAGGAAGTCCGATGGGGGGTGTAATTTGTGGTCTGATGCCAAGGATGTCCGGGGGTTCTTGTTGTGTGTTGGAAATGCACAAAGAAGGAACATTAAGAAAAACAATAGAGCTGGAAGCATGTTGTCATATTAGCTGGTGCTATTTTGCATTTTCCCATAATAACTGACACTAACAATAAATCTTAACACTAATATTAATACCTAACCTTAGCAGTAATATCCAATCCTAATAGTAACACTTTATTTAAACATTATTACCTGATCCTGACATTAATACCTAACCTTAACAGTAATATCTAACCCTATCACTAATATCTAATCCTAACATTAACACTTTATCTAAACATTAATACTTGATCCTGACATTAATACCTGATCCTGACATTAATACCTAACCCTGACATTAATTCCTAACCCTAACATTATTACCTGATCCTAAAATGAATACCTAACCCTAACATTAATACCTGATCCTAAAATGAATACCTAAACGTAAAATTAATACCTGATCCTAAAATGAATACCTAACCGTAAAATTAATACCTGATCCTAAAATTAATACCTAACGCTAACATTAACAACTGAACCTAACATTATTACCTAACACTAACATTAATACCTTATCCTAACATTATTACCAAACGCTAACATTAATACCTGATCCTAACTGCAATACCGAATCCAAATTTTAACAACTAACCTTGTAATATATTTTTCATCTAAAATTTTGATCTCTACTCTTGTTAAAATTCGACAACTGATGTAAGACAATAGAATAGATATCAAATGAATAAATAATACAATTAGCATGAGAAAACAAAGGAGATGGAGAGGACATGCTGATAAAACCACTAACACATACACACTCTAAACCCCTAGTAGACACACACTGAACAAACACACACATCGACTGGTCTGTTCTTAAGCATTACGCCCTGTGTGTGTTTATGTGTTCATGTGGAAGTTTGATAACAGTTGCAACACTCCGAACATATCAGCCATTGATAAATATGATAGATGTCATGTCAGTTGTTGATAAATATGACAGATACCATGTCAGTTGTTGATAAATATGACAACCAAATCAGAGTAAAGGAAGCTGTTCATCTCTGCCTCTATTTCAGACTCCCTACAAAAATGTGTTACAAAAATGTGTTAAACAACAGCTGAAGAATCGATATTGTACTTCAGCAGCAGACTATCTTTGATCAATATTATTGATAGTGAATAGCATCATCATTAATCAAATATTCAGCAGCAGATCTATTTACAGTTTTCGGCCTCGTTCCCAGAACACACAATTCACATCACATCTACCTTTTTCCTTTGCATTCTGTCTTTTTCATTCTCTCCTGTTCATTCTCTCTATGATTCTCTGTTTAATTCTCTTTCTCTCTCTCAGAATCATCTCACTTTTATTCACTAAGTATAATTACACAAAATCAGAAAAGCACTTGGTGTAACGGTTCAACTAGTGGTAGAGAACATCTACATAGATAACATGGATTAATATGCAACAGAGAGGGGAGCGCATACGTACGATGACATAAGATGATATAAGTGGTGAATATATAATATTCATGGATTTACTATCGATGCACACATTGCAGCGTCAGTCTTGATCTAGATGCTGAGAGATTAACATGGTTTTCCGTCCAGAATAGTGCAGCTATTTAGTTTCCAGTTTAAAAGTGGCTTGAGCACAGTGTTATTCGTCTCTTTGGGACAGATGGCCGTGTCTTTCTCCCCGGTCTCTCGCTCTCCATCTCTAGCTCACTTTGCCTGTCTGTCACTTTCTATCTCTCTCTCTCTCTACCCACACTAAGCTCGCGGAGTTCTTACAGCATACGCCCGCACGCACGCAGACACACTCACAAACACTGACAAACACATTTTAAAGGCTTTATTTTTTAATAAAAAAATCACATTTATACACAAATAGGATTCTAACTTTACAAAGGCTTTACATGCATCAACACTCATTATACACTCGTTTTAGATCAGTCCCATGCCAATGACCACTGAAAAAATTGTTTGCCGTCCAGTCAGAAAAAACAGGTGTTGCCGAGGCTGCGCTTGCTAGTTACATATTTAATTTTTGAACAAAATTGTATATTTTCTTCATACTGAAATGTTTTACTGAATATTATGGACACAGTAATGAATTGTTTCCAAAGCACTCAGTTTGGTTGTTTGCTTTTGTTTGCATTATTAGCTAACATCGTCAATCCATGATTGTTTTGTGTTTGCGCTAATTTTGTTATCATTCTGGTAATAGACATTGAATGGGCTGTTTCTTACATTTGTGGGTATGAAAGTAATGAATTGATCACGCAATGGAAAATTGCTGGGAAGATGAAATTAATATTAATATAAGTACCGTTGGCATCCGCTAGAGTCCCCATGAACGCTTTACATGACGTCCAATACAAAAACTATTGTATGGAACACAAAGAAAAGAATGTTGAAAATACTTTAAATGATTTTGCTCATTGGGTCTAAATTTGTTCTGGGTGGCATTAGCCTGGCCGGTAACCTAGCAGTTTGCCTGCAGGTAGCCTAGCAGTCAGCTAACAGGTAACCAGCAGGTAGCCTAGCAAGTAATTTAGCAGCTAGCCTAGCAGGTAACAACAGCAAGTCTGGGTGTAAGCCTAGCAGGTAGCTTAGCATTTTGTTTTTCCTTTTTTAGGTATTAAGAGCTTGCAAGATAATAAATCAGTCATTCTGTCCTCAAGCAAGACAGTTAACCCAAATTAGTCCTGAAAGTGCTCTGGATTAGACCATCCGCTAAGTTTGAACACGTTCTATTACATCAGGTAGATACAAATCATTAGCGGTATTAGCTGAGTGTTTTCTCTGACAATATCACGCAATGGTATGATGCCTGCCTGCTAATCATGTAAATGTAGACAAAAAAATCTCCTTAAAATCATTGTCTTGTTTTTGAGTAATTCTGGTTAACACACATACATAGGTGTGCGTGGGAGTGACGGTTTATTAGCCTCCATCTCTCTCCCATTCTCTCCCTCTATTTCCAGCTGTCCTCGAATTTCCCTCTCCCCGCCCTTTCTGACTGTTCTCACCGTTTCTCTCCCTGCCGGTCTCCCCCTCCTCTCTCCCACCTTCCTCCCCTTTCCTTCTTACTCTGTCGCTTCTTTTTTCTCTGTAGAGAGATGTAGTTTAAGTGTTGGTGTTATAGCTGGAAGATGTTTCCTCTGTTCACAGTTGTGTCCTGTCCTTTCTCCACTGATTAAATTAATATGGATGAACCTAATGAGCCCACTGTCGACACACACACACACACACACACACACACACACACACACACCACACACACACACACACACACCACACACACACAAAGCTGAACGGAAAGCAGGGCATTTTTATAATGAGACATATTTATTCCTTCATAATGATCCCTCATGGCTCCAGAGTTCGACACTGAAGACAGATAGTCAAGCTCCCATTATATCTCTGATTCATATTAAAATGATCTGTAATAATACACCTACTACTTCTAGTACTACCATCTCCACGACTATTACAACTACTACAACTAGTAGTACTACCACCTCCATGACTACTACACCTACTACTACTACTACTACCACCTCCACTACTACTACATCCACCACTACACCTACTACTAGTACTATTACCTCCACGACTACTACACCTACTACTACCCCCTCCACTACACCTACTACTACTACTTGTACTACCACCTCCACTATATCTACAACTACTACCACCACTACACCTACTACTACTACTTGTACTACCACCTCCACTATATCTACAACTACTACCACCACTACACCTACTACTACTACTTGTACTACCACCTCCACTATATCTACAACTACTACCACCACTACACCTACTACTACTTCTAGTACTACCACTTTTACAACTACTGCACCTACTACTACTACTTGTACTACCACCAAAACTACTACCACCTCTGCTACTACAACCACTACCACCACTACTCCTACTACAACTATTAGTACTACCACCACTACACCAACTCCTGCTACTAGTACTATCACCCTCCTACTACAACTACTACCACCACTACACCTACTAATACTAGTAGTACTACCACCTCCACTACTAACATAACTACTACTACCACTAGTACTACCAAGACCACCACTACAACCACAAGTACTAATACCACCACTACTAGTAGTACCACCACTGCTACCACAACCAGTACAAGTACTACAACTACTACTACCACCACCACTACTACTACAACAAATACTACTATCACTACTACCTCCTCCACTATTTCCACCACTACTACAACTGCTACTACCACTTACATTGCAACTACTTTTACTGCCAATACTACTACCACCATTATTATTTCTATTTCTACAACCACCATTACCACCACCACAACTATCACTACTAGTACTATATTTCTACTATCACCACTACTACGACATCCACTACAACCAATACATCGACTACTATTACCACTACTACTACTAACACCACCACTTCCACTACTACTAGTACTACAGCTAGTACTCATGCTGCTATTATTACTTTGATAATATCTTCTACAAC
This sequence comes from Esox niger, assembly GCA_016801105.1. Lineage (NCBI taxonomy): Eukaryota > Metazoa > Chordata > Actinopteri > Esociformes > Esocidae > Esox > Esox niger. The sequence goes on from JACXGJ010016180.1 coordinate 7,489, forward strand.
TTCCACTACCACCCCTGTGACTACTAGTACCCCTACATCTACTATTTCCTACTTCATCTACTACTACTATTACTGTCACTACTACTACAACCAATGATAAAACTAGAACTCCTCCTAGGAATAGTTATACTACAAGCAATACCCCTTATATGCTAATCGACCACTATTGTTACTTACAACATGAGTACAACTAGAGGAGTACTACTACCACTACCACACACTACAACATTTTATGACGATATAATAATATATCATTTTTTACCTACAGTTTTATTAGACAACACTTATAAGGCCAAATCAAATGGAGCCTCTTATTCCTGTTGAAGTAAAAATGTGAATCACCTTTTCTAATTTTTCTGGAGCCAGACATTGAAGCATGCAGCCAACAGATGGAGTTTATAAACTACTAGTGACATTTATGAGAAGACAAATATAACACTCTTCATTCACATACATTCATACATTTATTTGTATCTACATCACAGTGTCTTACCGTGTTTTGTCACTTGTTTAAGTCATTTCCAGACAGAAGAAACCTATTGGTCAAATACAAATTCACTATAGGTCAAAATTTGGCATGGTTAAAAATATTTTCAGGCTTAACTGTATATAATATATATATGTATGTATGTGTGTGTGTGTGTGTGTGTGTGTGTATATATGTGTGTCTGTAGGCTATGACGCAGGCAACGTGATGAAGGTAGATGCCATTTCTGAGCTACATTTCAGCAGGAACAAGAAATCCGCAGCATCAAGAAATGTGTATAATGATGTGCATTATAATTAATTGTGGGCGGCAGGTAGCCGAGCAATGAGCCTAACCGATACGTTCCGAGTTCGAATCCCAGAGACGGAAAGGTGAAAAATCTGAGCATGTTTCTAAGCAAGGCAGTTAACCCTAATTGCTACCCAGTCTTTACCGTAAATGTGAACGTATTCTCTGTGACTTACCTGCTAAAATAAAAAGGGCATTTCGAGTCGATACATTTTTCATCAAATCAATCATGCTATTATAAAAAGAAAACTACAAACTTTAGATGCCTTTTGAAGACACTGCAAGTTTGCGTTTCCTACCACGATGGAACGTAACTGAAATCTGGATGATCAGATTAAGGTACTCGGATGAAAAAACGGATGGACTCGGCTGCTACAAGTGTTCTTAAGCTACTTCATAACATACGAAGTGGGAACTATAAGAAACAATACATCATGTAAAGCATTATTTCAGAAGACGTCTAGCCTACAGTATTGACTGCCAGATAGTTTTTACTGCATCAGACAGTTTGACTACGCACGCAAATACAAGCGCGCATCTTCACTCACCCTTTGTAAAACGTACCCTCGCTATCCTCGCTCATATTCACCGCCGGAACGCATCGCGGAGAAGCGACGGGAAAGGAATTAAATGAAGTGCACGAACACGTCAAATGGACTTACCTGCTGTGCTCGTGGATGCTTCGCGCGGTCCGCCGTCTAAATTCCAAACTTTAGCGGGAACGCGGACCTCGGAAGTTGCCGGTGGCGGTGTTTTCGGTTTTGGGTTCGGCAGTTATTTTCAAAAACACATCGTCGGGAGCTTCTGATCTCGCGACGAGGTAACAGAACGATCAGCGATGCTCGCTCGAGCTCAGACACGACTGACAGCCAACCGTCTGTCTCTCGGTGGGAATCGGTTCGCGTGTTTCACTGCGCGCTTCCACCGCCGCCCCCCTCACTTCTTCCCTCCCACTCACTCTGTCTCTACCCACGAGAAATAAATAATCCGCGCTTTCATCGCACATGTCTGTCCGGCCGTCTGTATTTCTGTTTGTTTTTCGTTTAACTTATTTTAATTGAAGTGGCTTCAAACACACAGGTAGATAAACAAAAATATCGAAAGCAAACCAAATGCGATCCCTCCTTTGTTCCTACGCTGTTGATTATTCTGTTTTTTTATGTTTCATTGTAAACGAATAACAATTTCGCAAACCTGTCTGTCTGCGTGTCGGTTTATCCACACCAGACACTTTATTTCAACGAGGGGTGTGTGGGTTGCCAAACCGCGCAACAAGCATACCCCTACCACCAACCACACAGTCACACCCCTGGACTGTTTGAGGACAGGCAACATACTAAAATGAAATGTAATATTATATTTTGATGATGACTGAATATGACTAAATGGTTAAATATATAATACACCGATCAGCCATAACATTATGACCACCTGTCTAATATTGTGTAGGTCCTCCTCTTGCCTCCAAAACTGCCCTGACCGGTTGAGGCATGGACTCCACTAGACCTCTGAAGGTGGGCTGTGGTATCTGGTACCAAGACGTTAGCAGCAGATCCTTTAAGTCCTGTAAGTTGCAGGTGGGGCCTCCTTGGATCGGACCTGTTTGTCCAGAACATCCCACAGATGCTCGATTGGACAGAGATCTGGGGAATTTGGAGGCCAAGTCAACATCTTGAACTCGTTGTTGTGTTCCTCAAACCATTCCTGAACCAGATGTGCTTTGTGGCAGGGAGCATCATCCTGCTGTTAGAGACCAATGCCATCAGGGAATACTGTTGCCATGAAAGGGTCCACATAGTCTGCAACAATGTTCAGGTAGGTGGTACATGTCAAAGTAACATCCACATGAATGGCAGGACCCAAGGTTTCCCAGCAGAACATAGCCCAAAGCATCACACTGCCTCCGCTGGCTTGCCTCCTTCCCATAGTGCATCCTGGTGCCATGTGTTCTCCAGGTAAGTGACACAAACACACCTGGCCATCCACATGATGTAAAAGAAAACGTGATTCATTAGACCACTACACCTTCTTCCATTGTTCCGTGGTCCAGTTCTGATGCTCACGTGCCCATTGTAGGTGCTTTTGGCAGTGGACAGGGGTCAGCATGGGCACACTGACTGGTCTGGGGCTACGCAGCCCCAAACGCAACAAACTGAGATGCACTGTGTTCTGACACCTTTCTATCAGTACCAGCATTCACTTTTTCAACAATGTGAGCTACAGGAGCTTGTCTGTTGGATCGGACCACATGGGCCAGCCTTCACTCCCCACGTGTATCACTGAGCTTTGGCCACCCATGACCCTGTCACCGGTTCACCACTTTTCCTTACCTGGACCAATTTTAATACATACTGACCACTGCAGACCAAGAATACCCACAAGGGCTCCAGTTTTGGAGATGCTCTGATACAGTTGTCTAGCCATTACTATTTGGCCCTTGTCAAAGTCTCTCAGATCCTGACGCTTCACATTTTTCCTGCTTCTAACACATCAACTTTGAGGACAGAATGTTCTCTTTCTGCCTAATATTTCCCACCCACTGACAGGTGCCATGATAACAGGATTATCAGTGTTATTCACTTCACCTGTCAGTGGTCATAATGTTATGGCTGATGGGCGTATCAGTGTTATTCACTTCACCTGTCAGTGATCATAATGTTTTGGCTGATGGGTGTATCAGTGTTATTCACTTCACCTGTCAGTGGTCATTATGTTATGGCTGATGGGTGTATCAGTGTTATTCACTTCACCTGTCAGTGGTCATAATGTTATGGCTGATGGGTGTATCAGTGTTATTCACTTCACCTGTCAGTGGTCATGTTATGGCTGATGGGTGTTTTAACATACATTAATATATTATTCATTTATTAGGCTATTATTTATAGATGTATAGTATTTGTCCATCACAATTTATATTCTATTAGAAATCACTTCATGTATTAAAAACTTTACATTAAATTGAGCCCAACCGTTCTACACCATGGCTAGACACATGGTGTGCTGTCCTTATTTTATATTTTACAATTACATCTTTAGCAGACACTTTTATCCAGAGGAACCTACAGAAGTGAATGCATACATTTTTAGAACATTTCTTCCTGACTTAACATCTTGGCAGTACAGTACTTCTTTTCCCAGTCATTTCAATACAAGTGACTGGTGAGCCATGGTCCCTCTGTTCTTTTTTCTACCAGCTCATGTTTAAAACATATTCAATATGTAAAAACACCACAGGAGATACAACTCACCACTAGAACTGTGTCTCTGCAACAGCCATTTTGTTTGCCTCCCTGTCGTGCAAACTATCTCAGCATCTCCTCTGCTGTCACTGTACCTCTCTGCCTGTCTGCTCAAGCCTTTACGTGTTAAAAGCCAAGCTACCAATTGAGACTATATTGCATATATTTTCCTGGTATATGTGTCCTCCTGAATCAACAGCTGATCTAGTGCGCAGAACTTCTGCAGAGATGTGGACTACATTTTGCCCTTTATATCACTGGTGCTACAGATTGTAATGGTTGGTTCACCAGCACAGAACTCACAGTACCTGAACAATAGAGGGCGGCACTCATATATAAACAGTTCCGGAAAAAATGAAGAGACCACTGTACCTTTTTATTTCCTTTCCAAAAAAGTTGGAAAGTTTGGAGTAAGGAACAGAAGCATTCAATCCGCAGTGGTCTCTTAATTTCAACCATTCTGTTCCTCACGAAAAACCTTCCTTTTGCGACTTTTTTGGAAAGGAAAGCAAAAGGTGCAGTGGTATCATTTTCCACTAAAACAGCTGTCCATCATCCAGCTTTGCAAAACATTATCCTTTCAAATAAGTTTGGCAATGGTTAAATTATGCAATCTCAGTAATCAATGATTATATTGCTCTATTATATTTACCCTTTTGATCTGCTCCAACAGTGTTTTGAGAAGGAAACTAGTGAGAAATATTATATGCTTGCAAAGCTGGTTGTTAATGAACAGTTGCATTGGTGCTCTTTGAACAGTAGAAACAAAATCATCATATCAACACTGCCCTCTAGGGCTTAGGTGTTCTGCACAAAATTCAGAAAAACACACAAAACTCTAAGCTCAAAATAAAACACTGGCTACAACTATAATATCCACTGCTATTAGTCTTATATTCATCCAACAGTAAATGTTTTGTCCTTAAAAAAACTGCTGCAGTCATAGTCAACCGTGCGCCCCAGGGAAGATCCTCTCCAAGCCTTGGGTGGGAAATTGCCTTTTTGAACTGCGTGTTGAGGATAAGACACCTTACTGCTGGACCAAATCAAGAGGATAAGACACCTTACTGCTGGACCAAATCAAGAGGATAAGACACCTTACTGCTGG
>JACXGJ010016181.1:0-12609 GCA_016801105.1 Esox niger
TGTGTGTGTGTGTGTGTGTGTGTGTGTGTGTGCGTATATGTGTTTCCATACAAGGTAAATGTTCTTGAGTGGTGAGTCTGTGGAGTTAATACTGCAGGCCTGTCAACAAATTAGCAAACAAATTTTACTTGGAAAACGTAAATGAGAAATATCTTATATAGACTATACTATATTTTTGAGATTTGACCTGCTTTCATCAGATTAGACTTAATCTCAGCCAGAAAAAGGGATAGACATCTCTGAGTGATATTTTAGGCTTTTTGTTCGTAGATTACCTTTGAAACGGTGGAGAAATTGTGTGGGGGTACTCCACCAACAGAACATCAACAGAAATGCGACTACACCGCCAATTGGCCAGCTCATTCTTCACTAGACTGTTCATATTGGACAGCTCATCCTTCACTAGACTGTTCATATTGGACAGCTCATCTTTCACTAGACTGTTCATAGTGGCCAGCTCATCCTTCACTAGACTGTTCATATTGGACAGCTCATCTTTCACTAGACTGTTCATAGTGGCCAGCTCATCACACACTGTGCTTGGCGAGTTAGGCCTGCGCGCTAACATCTTTCCACTGTCACACACTGCGCTTGGCAAGTTAGGGCTGCACGCTAACATCTTTCCACTGTCACACACTGGGCTAGGCTAGTTAGGGCTGCACGCTAACATGTTTCCACTGTCACACACTGCGCTTGGCTAGTTTGGGCTGCACGCTAACATGTTTCCACTGTGACACACTGCGCTTGGCTAGTTTGGGCTGCACGCTAACATCTTTCCACTGTCACACACTTGTCTAGGATAGTTAGGCCTGCGCGCTAACATCTTTCCACTGTCACACACTTGTCTAGGCTAGTTAGTAGTTTATCAAGAGATTTAGAGGTCAGTGGCTGACTAAATTTCACGTTATTTTTCAAGTTATTTAACCACCCAAGACTGACTTGGTCGTGAGCAGCCAGTTCTAACACTTCAAATCCTAAAATGTCTTGGCCTCTGTCATCAGTCATGAAGCCCTTCCTATTGTGGGTATACGATCTAGGGTGGATGTGTTCTTTGTTTTGGAGTAGTGAGTTCCTGAATTAAGTTAGTCAGCCAGTTGACAAGCACAGTCAACCAGTCTCTGCCTGTACACATTGGCGGTCTGTCTTGAACAGGTTGCTTTTCTACTGTGGTCAAGGTCAGACAACAGTGTTTACAGCTGCGGTGCTAATATCCCCGGTCCTAATGTTAAACCTGCGTGTTAGTCCTGTGTGTCATGGTCTCAAACCGCGGTGAGGGTGTGGGCTGTGTTCTCTCCATCGTTTCACCACACCGGCTGGCCTGTGCCACACACAGCTTCTTGATCCTTGACGGTTGCCATGGTTCGGTCATGTCTCCAGCAGAGGCCTCTTGTCAGCAGGCCAGGTGTTCCAGTTGACTGGAGGGTTTAGGGTTCATACTAAATAAGATCCCTGACACATTTAGACACGGCTCACTTTCAGGACGCACAGTGACACGCCAGCTATTGCCTTTGCGGTTGCCCTGTGCTGTTAGTTCAAAACGATTTAGATGGTGGCCAATTAGAGGAGGAAAAAAAGCAGAAAGAGGTGAGTGTGCTGGGGACCGGACCACATCACGTCGCAGTTCCCCTGTGAGGACTTACCCTCTTAACCCACCTGACCTGCCCCTTTAAAAGCTTTTCCAAGGCAAACAGAGAACCAGGCCATATGGGACATCCCATATCTGCGCTGCTGTTCATTTGTCAGAGAGAAGCAGTGGTCTGCAGAGTATTCCCATAAAATTATTACACTCCGTGCAACCAGAGCAGGCTGGCATCGGTGAGAGTTGAACGCAGATGAGTTTGTGGAAGCCTGCAATTTTCTCCTTTTCCCATATTCCCTGACATTTAAATCCGGCTGGCCTCAGCGAGATACGACTATGCTTCTGCCGGAACATGCTGAGATGTGTGAGTGTAGGTAGACTTTACAAGGGTGAATCAGCAGAAAAGTACACTTTGAGTGACACGGTAACTTTAAAGCCACCATGCGACCTGCAACATGGCACTTTACACCAGCGATAAAAAACACAAGTACATTCATGGCTGATCTCTGTTGGACGACAGTCGGGAATGTACATCAATCAATCAATAAATCAAATGTATTTTATAAAGCCCTTTTTACATCAGCAGTTGTCACAAAGTGCTTTCACAAAATACCCGGCCTTAAAATCCAGGGAGCAAACAACAGCAGTGTTGAACTTCAGTGGCTAGGAAAACTCCCTAAGAAGGGTGACATTTAGGAAGAAACCTAGAGAGGAACCAGGTTCCGATGGGTGACCTGTCCACTTCTGGCTGTGCCGGGTGCACATATTAAGAGTCCAAAAAGCAGGGCCTTTGAAGATTTTAACCAGGGGTTCTTCTAGGGGTTTCAGTACCTAAAACATTGTTAGGACTATAATCTGCATGTAAAAATAGAGCTGATGAATTACAGATTAATTGATTAATTGTGTTTAGTAGAGATGAATTAACATATTTCTGTGTGTCATAAAGGCTGATTCAATTAGGGCTAATCACTGAGGAAAGAGAAAAGGGAAACTCTAAACCCAGAGCTCCTTCACATAATTATACTTTGAAATAAGGCGTTATTGCGTTCTTCTCACAAATGAGTCCAGCAAATGAGTAGAATGGATAAAAGCTCTAATTATTGTACATATTCCAAACTGGTCTATAAACACTGAAATCATTCCAAACACAAGGAGACTGGAAAAGAAAAGAAATAATCATTGATAACCACTGTCGATAATTCTACAAATTACAAACAAGGCTACAATATGCAATACAATACAATGCCTTATGATAACTAACAGTTACTTACAGGGTTTTGAAAAGTCCTCTGTGAGGTGATTGTAGGATTGTCGCTCAGTTGATAAGAGCATGGCACTTCCAAGTATAGGGTTAGTTTAGCATCGAAAGGTAGCAAAATGTATACGCTCACTACTGTAACTGTATAAAAGCTTTCGCTGAATGAGTTACTGTAAATGTTTAATGTAAATTATGCAATTTTAAACTTCTGTCCAAAATCTGTCCAAGGCTGTATGAGATGCCCCCTCAGCTTTGAATCCTCAGCATAGTATTAAGATATTATGTTTGTATATTATATTATATATATATGATATTATAATGAACTGCATAGTACCATATTATAAAGTGTAGTGATTATATATTATGATGATGATACATAAATATATATGTAGCAAATAATCTGCTGTAAAATGTTGTATAACCTCTTCTAAATGACATTTTCTCTACTTATAATTGACCTTGGTTTATTCTTAGAAGAACACTACTTGAGGACACCAATGTGTTCAGACCACATGATAAATCCAGTCAAGAAATGTCTTCCAGCACTAACATCACCGGTAAACAGGACTGAGGTGGGCCTGAGCCCGCTGTAGCATGGACGTAGAGGCCTTGTAAACTCCTCTCTGTTGCTTGTAAGCTGATTAAAGGGGTGTACAGTTTCTCGTACCTTGCTTTGTAAGGGGACAGGACCAAGGATTTAAAACACTTCAGAATTACAGGTTTTAACACAACAGGATGGTAATCAATGAGGACAGCAGATATTTTGTTTGATTACCACCTTGTCTCCCATACAACGACATCAGACTCCGCTTTTGGTGAAGATTCATATGACATTTCAATGTACTGTTCATTTGTTTGGGCTGGATGGTTGATAATACAGAGTGGGAAGTTGAGACCTTTCTAAGCTTCCCACATGTTTTCATACTAGAGCAGTCCTTAAACCTCATTTCTATGCCTTTTTGCTTCTTTTGTTTGTCTGTTCTGCTTCAACTTTGGTGAATAGAATAAAATAAAGCTGAGCATTGACAGGGTAGATGACCTGTTGTGGATGAACCCTATAGCCATGTGTGCATTTGATCTAACCCACTTATTTTCCTAACCGTTAACTAATTTGCCTCAAATGCAACAGTCAATTTTCTGAACCCACCGTGTGTACGTTCTCCTAATCTAATAGAAAAAGTCTTTAAACAAAAACCTATTGACTGGACAGCAGTAAGAGGGTGAGATCTTGTCATTAATCTGTAAAAGGGATACATGAGGGAGAGACATATTGCACAAAGTGCTGATGGTACATTGGTGTGGAAAAAAAGCATTGGTGTGATTTGGAAAGAGGTGTATACTTCTGTTAGCGTAACACACACACACACACACACACACACACATACACGCCCACACACACAGCTGTGGAGTCTGAGAGGAAGCTTTACACCTGGTTGTCATCAGTTTGTCAGATGTGTGTTCTGCCTACATCGCAGTTGTTCACATCTCATCGGAACCAGTGGGTTGGGTTACTGACATCATCAGTATCAGCATTACCCTGAACCACGTCCCTCACTCTGGGACCTGCAATGGCCGGCGTTTTTGTTACATCTACTGTGCTTCTCTCGATTCCATTCAAATTTTGTGTCCCTTGTTTGTATTTTGAAAGGACCCCCCTGGTGCATAATATTTTGAAATGTGCAGCGGTGATGTTCGATGTGTCTTATGTCTGGAAGTGTTAGAAAGGATGGGTATGGTGCTTGCAACACACCGGGGATATGGGTTCGATTCCCACTGGGGGGTGGGGCAGTAGGAAAACCCTTACACTCGTAATTGACTTAAGTTGGTAATGTATGGGTATGAATGTGTTTTGTAGGCTTATCCATGTGTTATGGGTAATGCATGTTTATGGATAATGCATGCTAATGTATGTGTGGCATAGTCATATGGATGTGCATTACATGCTTATGAATGTGGAACATACCATTATGGCTGTTTAATACGTATTTATAGATGTGTAACATATTCTTAGTGATGTGTAATGCATTTTTACTTACGTATGCTTATGGATGTGTAATACATGCTTATGGATGTGCAATGTATGGGTAATGAACATACAGTTAATCTATCATTTGTTACTTAATATATTGCCTCTACATTCTCACAGGGAGGACTTGTCATTAACGTGTGGCTTATTATGACACAGCATAATGTCTGCCGAGGGCTTATTTGAATAATGTGTATTTTAAACATTTACCTTGGTCTGTTTCTGGGTTGGTCTGTTTCCTGTTGCATGTGTTGAGGGTTTCTATGCTCCCCAAGGCAGAAAGCCACCACTGAAACCATTTTTGAAGAGCTTCTGCTTCTTCCTCTTTTCTCAGATATTGTGCCACCTGGTTCAAATGCATGGAAGGCAGATTCCCATTGTAACCTTCCTGCTAAAAATACAGCCTGATTAGACTTTTATGTTCCTTTGCTGAGCGGCTGGCATGTTACTCTGTGCTAACCGTCGGGCTGGATCCATGCCCGTGTTCCAAATGCCAACTGATTTCCGACATCCTGAACTACTCTGTTCTAGGTTCCGGTGAGGCTGTGGGGCCTTGCTACACTACGAAGTGTGCTGTTTGGGAGTCGCACTGTCTCTCACAAGCCCCTTGCTGCTGGAAGGATAACTCATTTAGAGGATTGGAAGTTTGATTGAGCCGGCCTCCATAAGAATAATGTTAATTAGATCCGGTTTGTCGCTAATAAACACCCGCGCTCAGTCTTCTCTGTAAACCTTTGCAGTGCCCACAGATGATTAACGGGAAGTATAAAGCCAAGTGGGAATAGGCACACATCCCGTCTTCATATGACATTGACCTGTATGAGAGGAGCCAATTATCTAGGGTCTGTGTGAACTTGTCTGAAACGGCCGTTAATAGATAGAATGACAGAGGTTCATAGTTTCTCTCAACGTTGAAAACACATCTGTCCTGTCCTCTTCTGAGAAACACATATCAGGTCAAGGCACTCTGCCACCATCAGCGTAGATGGCGCTGGGTTTCAGTGGGGGGGTGAGGACGGGGCTCTCCGTTGGAGGTTTGCTGCCCACTGACACGCCTAATGGAGCTTCTATTGAGCCACACAGAGCTGCTCAGCTCGGCAGTTTCCCCTCTCCAGTGCTGACAGAGCATCACGTTTATTGGGAGCTAATATGAAGTACACACTCTGGTCACACCAGAGACAGCAATGTAAAATGCAAAAGCCTGTGTCCCATTCTTCATACAAAACACTGTGACCCATGATAAAAAATGGATTGCACTTGTATTGATGTTAATATTCAGGTATTTAATAAAAAATCAGCTACAAATACTAAAAATTCGAAAATAAATGCTAATGATGTAGTTATTATAATATAATTATGAACAGTATTGCCAATCAATCCTATATTTAAATAACCATCTGTATACAATATATATGGTTTACCACCCAAGGCTACTCTAAACACCCGCCTTAGTCTGTCATTTTGTGACATCACAGTCCGAATAACCTTTATTCACCATTCATGGCATTCACACATACCCAGAATGCTGTGCAGAGCTGGTGTAATGTTGTGGCCAGTGTTAGAAAACATTTAGGGACAAAATACATCAAATCTATTTTGACATACAGTACATTAACATACAGTTCACTAAGGGGTGAGCAAATTACTAGTTAATGAAATATGAGCTGTAAGAGTATATCCATAATTTCCATGTTGCTTTGATACAGTGATATGACGTGTAAATGTTTTCTACCTTCTACCCCAGGGTGACCTACTCCGTGCACGTTTCTGACGACTACCCAGGTAAGGATTGTCTACACTCCTCACACACTTACATGACTTATCAAGACTGTCTACACTCCTCACACACTTACATGACTTATCAAGACTGTCTACACTTCTCACACACTTACATGACTTATCAAGACAGTCTACACTCCTCACACACTTACATGACTTATCAAGACAGTATACACTCCTCACACACTTACATGACTTATCAAGACAGTCTACACTCAGTAACTTACGTGACCTATCCAGACAGTCTACACTCACTGACTTACATGACTTATCAAGACAGTCTACACTCACTGACTTACATGACTTATCAAGACTGTCTACACTCCTCACACACTTACATGACTTATCAAGACAGTCTACACTCCTCACACACTTACATGACTTATCAAGACAGTCTACACTCCTCACACACTTACATGACTTATCAAGACTGTCTACACTCACTGACTTACATGACTTATCAAGACTGTCTACACTCCTCACACACTTACATGACTTATCAAGACAGTCTACACTCCTCACACACTTACATGACTTATCAAGACTGTCTATACTCCTCACACACTTTCTTGACTAATCAGGATTGTCTACGCTCCTCAATGACTTAAATTGTATGCGTGAGTGGGTAAATACAACAGTTGATTCTGACTGGTTTGGAGTGCTGCTCAGCATCTGGTCCAAACAATCCGTCTTATAATGGGAAATATGTTTTTTTAAAGGCCTTGCGAGAATAACACAACATGAACAGGACCCATTTTATGTCACCTGGCTAACAAAGTTCTAATGTTCTAAAGAGGTTGCTAACGCCTCAACCCACACCTCAGTCCTGTCAGCAAGCATCCAATAACACTACTGTCTCATAATCACTAGTTAGAGTTGGAAATAGTGCATTATAAAGGGAATAGAATGCCATTTGGGAGTCATTATGTCACTGTGATACAAGGAGAAAGCTGCTTCGGGATGTGTCATGCAATGTAACTTAATATGCATGAAATATGTATTCCTTACAGCTCTCCTGAGTTGCAAAGTGAATAAAGGTTGGCCATGTTGTTGGGAGGGATGTTTTCAGGACCAGAGAAGCTTGGGATTTCAAATAATATGTAGTGGAACGAATGGCTGTCCACTGTGCTTTTGTACTCCTATTTCACACATCACATTCTCTAGTCCACAATTCCTGACCGTATTGGGTTGGAAGGAAAAGACATCCCATAAAAATGAAACCCGTCTCACAGAGTCTTTAATTAGTTTTAATCCCATGGATGGACAATCTTAGGACTCTAAAATATGACTCCATCATTAAAGCATCATTTTGGGGAAATGTAAAGATTTCCCCCATTAAAAAAATGCTTTTCTTCTAAATTGCCTGAATTCTTTATTGGTGCCAGTTTTTGTTTGGTTATTTAACTGAGACCCACACAGACAGAAATACCTGTCAATCTCGTTAGGTTCTTAGAAGCATCTGAACAAGTGAAAAGGCGGCCTGGTGTGTTAACTTAGTTTATGACCTGCTGTTTGGGCACCTAATGTATGTCTGAGTTATGAGTAGGATGTTTGTCACCAAGTTGTTCCACCGGGAACAAAATGGAAGGTGAAGAAACTGTGAGGGACCTATTTACACTTTTGGCCACTATTAGGTAGGATGCTTACATCTGTTTCAAGATTCAATGCGTGGTATGTTCTGAGATGCCATTCTTTACACCACTGTTGTAAAGAGTGATTATTTGATTATTTTTAGCTCTCCTGTCAGATTCAATGAGTCTTGCCATTCTTCCCTGATCTCTCATTTACAAGGTGTTCTCACCCACAGGACTTTAGGTCATTGGCTGTATTTTGATCATCGCCCCATCCTCTGTAAACCCTAGAGACTCTAGTGTGTGTGAAGGTCCCAGGAGGTCCGTTGTTTCTGTCATGTTGGAACCACTATGTCTGGCGAAAACAGTCATACCACTGGCAAAGTTGCTTGAATTGGGTCTTTCCAATTCTAAAGTTTTGTTTTCCAACAACTTAACCTTTTGGACATATCTACGTGCTTTATATATTGATTTGCAACCATTTACTGTTTGGCTATTTGCGTTAACGAGCAGGTGTGTATACATTATAAAGTGGCCAGTGAGTGAATGTTGTCTATTTATTGTTAAAATAATTCTCAAAATTATTTGCTTTACATTGGTTGCTCTGAGATATAATGTAATAGGACAGACAAACAAGACATCACCCAGCAGTGAACCTAATGTCCTTTTTCTCATGTTCTGACCCAGACAACACCTATGTATCGAACTCTGAAAATGACGATGAAGTTCTAGTCACCCGAGACCCGATCCCAGTCATCTTTCACAGAATCGCTACAGGTACGTCTGTTAGGTTCTATCTGGTATTCTCCAGACCGTATTACCTGGCAGGCTGGCAAACAGCAGTTAACCATTCAGGGTGGATGTTCTTTTCTCTTCACATACTTTAATATTTGACTGAAGGCTGCTTCATTTTACAATCACTTTCTGGTTTAACTGGCGCTCTTATCCAGAGAGACTTGACAGTCACGGATAACACATTCGTAGAAAATAGACGCTTTCCCAAGTCAGTGCAAGCAGGAAAATACATGTTTTTGTGAGATGTCTACCACTGTTGGTAATTAGCATTGCTATGTATATCCATTCTACAGGGATTGGCTGCTTAAAATTTAGCCTAAAATGTCATCTGAGAGAAGCACACGGCTGCGTTCCAAATAGCACAATTTCACCAATGTAATTCACTCCATCTGACCACCTGTGCCGTTTGGGACACGTCCTAGTAAACAATGTGAGGACATTGTTTTAGGTACGTCGTCTTTTATCCACAGAGATCTTTTTTTAGAGCACAGACTCGTTTGTCTTTAACAGAAGCATGTTTGGATTCTCCTGACGTTCTTATTGAAGCCACTTCTCTCTATAGTCACTTCATGAAGTGGAAGGAGGGCAGAAGCACTAAAACCATTTTTGCAGATGTTCCAAATGGCTGGTATACATCTGTTGGTGACATCCCTTCTTTTGAACACCATGCGGTTTTATTGAAACTTTAGCCATCTGTGCTTTTCCTAAACCTTTATAGACCTCCAAATTCATGCACAACTTTAGTAGCTGATATCTCGGAATTACATGTAGATTATTAAACTGACGCACAAGCAATGGAGTTTTTAGATGTTTTTAAATTCAGTGATCTTTATTTTAGCAAATAAAGGAGCCTTCTCACAACCATGTCTATACCTTAGTGATTTTCGAGGGGGCTAACTGTAGAAGTATCCTTAACTGCAAATTGTTAGTGAAATGTTCTGTATTGTCTTAGATATGTCAGCCCCTCAGATCTTCTGTCCCTGGTCTTTTAGTCATCTCAAAGGTCTGAACTAAAACGTTCAGTGAGGCCTCTGTCTGCCACTATGTGCCTCTTCTTCGGAAAAGCCAGCTGGAAAATCTGAGGGACCCTTCTCTAAAAGATCCTAAAAAATAAATTTTTATCCATGCTTTTTAAATGATGTTTTAAGATATGTTTTCTTTTTTCAGTTTTGTCATTTACATTTCATTTTGGAATTGTATTTGTTATTCAAATGCATAGGTTTGTCAAACCGTTTTCATAACTATTTAATTATTTTGTATTTCTTTACCTGCATATAATTCAGTTTATCCTTTTTACCTGCCCAGACTAATAGTATTATATTTGTGTGTGTGTGTGTGTGTGTGCGTGTGTGTGTGTGTGTGTGTGTGTGTGCGTGTGCGTGTGCGTGTGTGCGTGCACACATCACCAATAGAGATTAGGATCAACAATGACGCCAGCTGCTGCCTGTCTACCTCCAAGACAAAACTTCAGATAGACAAAAACCAGGTGATGTCTTATTAAATACATATTATAAAGGGTAATTCATGCTTACTACAAGTTATAACGCATTATAACAATGCTATAACCTGTTATTTCATCTCCCAGTGCCACTATGCCATAGAGGAGGACTCTGAGGGGGATGCTGACTCTGAGGAGTTTTACTATGGATGCCAGGTAAACCATTTCATATTTTCCTTCAAAAAAATTCACACAAGGTCTTCCTACATTGCCATGTACACACACACACACACACACACACACACACACACACACACGCACAGAAAGCATCAAGCCTCATCTCCTAAGCCTCGGCTGTAACAATTAACCGCTAGATCACCCCCTTTAAGCCTCAGACAAAGTAAATGTGCTATGGCCAGATTCCCGCACACAGATAGAGCCTAGGCCTGGACTGGGAGAAAAAACACTTTCCAGACACTTTCCAGACACATTCAAAGCAATGTATGTGTCCAGGAAGCCTGCCTCAGGCTACAGGGCCAGTTCTGGGTAGGGCTCAATTCCATTTCAATTTCTGTCTATTCCAATTGAAAATGTTTCTTACAGTAAAGGATTGAAGGGATTTTGGTGTACTTTGTTTTGTTCCCTAAAGAAAAAACAGAAATGTGGTGCTCACAGAAAACAGAACTAAAAATGAATCCCTTTGACACACAAAATAAACACATATAGGCTTTTTCTAATATGTTCTGAAAGTTGACTACATCCTCAAGATCAGTGTTGCTCCTGGGCGCCCCCCTGCCCTGCATGTTTTAGATCTCTACCTGCCATAACACACCTGATGAAGCTCATGAAGGACTTGATAATGAGCTGATCATTTGAATCAGGTGTGACAGAGCGGGGAGAGATCTAAAACATGCAGGGCAGGGGGGCGCCCAGGAGCAGGGTTGAGAAACACTGCTCTAGATAATGGGTCTGACAACCACCATGTGTGTCGAATTAATTTAAAAGCTTCAATACATCTGAACTGAATCACGGGGCTGCCAGATCAAACATCAGTTGTGTCGACACAGGTGAAACGCAGGTCAACTTGTGTGCTGCATTCTGACCAACGAGGAGGATTCCAGTCAGTTCACACCAACCTCAAGCTTTGAGATTAAAAGGGAAAATGAAATGAGATTAATAAGAGCAGTAAGAATAACATCTAATAATGGGAGTGAGAAGAACCAGCACCTTTAAACGCAGGCCGGAAATCAAACCTCCCACCACGTCTTCCACCTGGGCATGTAGCCGCCTGATTTCATGGCAGATTTCCTCAAAGTAGTTCTGGAAGATTCATTCAATATAAAGCACTTTTGTGGTTTCATTCATTTTCTGTCAGCCTGCTCAATAAGGGGCCTGTGGCTCATTCTTCACTCATCAGTAGGAAGTTTCCATCACCTAAATGAACCCAGTCACAAGTGAATCCCTTTGTATGGAAATATATAGTACTGGTGCTTGACCTGCTCGCTATCACTCAACTCTTATAAATACCTCTCTCTACTCACCTTCTCACTGTCTGTCCCTCACTTTGCTCTCTCCCACTCTCTCCCTCACTCTACTTTTTCATCACTCTACTTACTCTCTCACACTCTCTCATTCGTCATTATTTGTTGATTGGTTAATTCGGTATGTCCCTCCCTCATTTGACACTGTTGATTGGTGAATTCTTTTTGGTCTTTCCTGAAACTGTATTTAATTTGACAGATTAGTGTTTTTCATTTTAGATTCTGATGTACAATTAGTCGTAAGATGCCGTCCCTAATGCAGTGTCTGTCACAGTACTATGGTCATTTGATTCTGATGGAAATCAACATCAACAGCTGTTGTAGGTAAATTTATTATATTTTTTATCTGATCATTTAGCACACTGCCCAACATTTCACATTCACCTTGTGTCCTAGGTCAATATCATACACCTGGTGTCCCAGGTCTTTATCATTCACCTGGTGTCCCAGGTCTACATCATTCACCTTGTGTCCCAGGTCTATATCATTCACCTGGTGTCCTGAGTCTACATCATTCACCTGGTGTCCCGGGTCTACATCATTCACCTTGTGTCCCGGGTCTATATCATTCACCTGGTGTCCCAGGTCTACATCATTCACCTTGTGTCCCAGGTCTATATCA
>JACXGJ010016182.1:0-12605 GCA_016801105.1 Esox niger
AGAGGACTGGTCACCCCTTGGAGCCTGGTTCCTCTCTAGGTTTCTTCCTAAATTTGGCCCTCTTAGGGAGTTTTTCCTAGCCACTGAAGTTCATCACTACTGTTGTTTGCTCCCTGGGGTTTAAGGCCGGGTGTTTTGTGAAAGCACTTTGTGACAACTGCTGATGTAAAAAGGGCTTTATAAAATAAATTTGATTGAAATTTGATTGAGAAGAGAAATTTAATTATGGTCTGTATAAGTGTGGAGAATGGGTGGAGATCGGATGGTGTACGCTACACTACATCCATGCAGCCTGTTTGTTGACACAAGAAAGGAATGGAATTAAAAAAATCTAATTTAGAAAAAGTATGTGAAAGAAAACAGAAGAGAATTAGTTCAGCAAGAAAAAAAAGAGTCAGAGTTTGTATTTTCATCCAGGGTTATGAGAGCATTCAACAGGATGAACTTCAACATGTCTCCAGTCTGTAGTCCGTACTGATTGAGCGCTCCTGTTCTTCGTTTATACCCTCAGGATTTGAGAAACACCACATGACCAATACAGGGTTCAGAATAAGGACATCAAACCATCATCAAGCAGGTGTTATTGAATTTGGTGAAGTCATTGTGTGCCGCCTGGTTCCTATATTTATGTTTGCCACACCATATTTCTTCTTTATTAAATGCATTACCAGAATGCAGCGTTTGTGGTCCTTTTGTGGAGGTTGGGGTTCCCCAATGAGAGACACCACTAAGACACGTATTTATCAATCAAAAGGGGAGATCCAGGGGAATACTCTGCTCTTCGTCCTTATCCGCTAAGACATGCAGTTCTTTAGATATAACCACACATATTGTATCAGTGGCAGTTGTATTCTATAATCATGACCCAAGGATTGGAGCTACAAACTCATATGTACATCCATTCCAATCAGGACACTCGAGATCTAGAAGTTGTGGTTAGATTTGCTGTAAAAACGTCACCCACAAGCCAGACGTTCAACCAAAATCTCAGGAGTAAAACTCACTCTCATCAGGTGCGCTTACAGATATATTCTTTACAAATGACCAGTTAGAGATAATTTTGTGTCCTTTATTGAGTGGAGTCTTTGGAACACGGGAGATGGTTTTGGTATTGCTCTGGGAAACATTTAGACTGATCTAGAAATATTCCATTTTTTTTATTTTTTATATTCTATAACAGGAAATGTTTTCCACTTATTTGAAATGCTCAACGGCATAATGTACTTTCAAACTTGCTGTTTCATTGACTGAAAATAAATTTCCACACTCTTTTGACCTATACTGACAGTCAATTGTTTTGCATTAATGTCAGCGTTTAGATCAGACGGAGGTGAAGCAGACTGCGGAGACGATGACTGTATATTTATATATTTTAATATAAGGAGCTGATTTGTGCTCATCAAGAGCAAGACAATAACAAACAAAGACAGAGGGAGCAGAGGGAACATATATACTGGAGGGGAAATGACTGGATGATGATCAGGTGCGCTAAACAAGACAACAGGTGTGATTTCTTGATGATGGGCGGTGGTGTTAGAAGGCCGGTGACATCGAGCGCTGAGGCCCGCCTCCTGCAGGGGGAGGATGGCCAGCAGATGGCGTAGTTGTCACAATTAAATGACAAATGTGCACACTTTGTGGGATGTGTGTCTTGCTCAGGGATAAGGCAACACGCTTTTTCATTTTGTTACTGGCTCAAAGACCTTGATCACTAGGGAACAGCTAAGCGGCAAATCCAGATCAACGGCAAAATCAAACTGTATGTGTTGTAATAATGGGTACGCTATTGTGGTTAAGTTGCAGGACAAAAGCGCTACACGTTGGGAAATCTCTGCCTACCTTTCATAAAAGCCTTTGTCAAGACAGTTTTAAACTCTTGTAAAGCTGTAACGTTTGGAGAAATTACGACTACAGTTTCTCTGCAAGCACAAAAAATCACATATTTCTAGTTAGTTCTAATGGGGCTGTCCAAGTAATCACTCATATTGCCGTATTACAGCCATTTAACCCAAACAAAAAAATGTAATGATGATAATAGCATTTATTTATTTGGAGGATCCTATTCTAGGCACCCAAGGACATCTAACACAGCGTGATTTCAACACAGAAGAAGTTGCATTACATTCTTTTTATGCTCAAGACCATTTTGAGCAATCCAGAGAGTCTGTATTAATTTTGTAAAGGTTACAGACAGTTGTGAAAACACTATTGTTGTATTATCAAGACACAAACACCTGTTATATGAGCCAGACACTCAAACTTGGGCTATGAGCTTGCAGTTTGGACCATTTTCCCGATAAGACACCCTGCTCCCTGGTCGTACCATTGGAGACCCAGCGGTGCATAATGTAATCTGTTAAGCCAGTGGGAAGAGCAATGTGCCCAGGGCCCCACACACGCCTGACGAGAGGCCCAGAGCCCCGGCCACGCCTGACGAGAGGCCCAGGGCCCCGGCCACGCCTGACGAGAGGCCCAGGGCCCTGGCCACGCCTGACGAGAGGCCCAGGGCCCCGGCCACGCCTGACGAGAGGCCCAGGGCCCCGGCCACGCCTGACGAGAGGTCCAGGGCCCCACCCACGCCTGACGAGAGGCCCAGGGCCCCACCCACGCCTGACGAGAGGCCCAATACCCCGGTGCCACCTGACAAGAGGCCAAGTTCCCATGGCCACGCCTGATGAGATGACCAATGACCCGGCCACGCTGCGTTCTAAATAAAGCAAGAAAGTATATTCATATAGCTCAAATCAAAGATATGCATTTTTATTCGGTTGTCTTTTTATATAAAATGTAAAAAATACATTAAATATAAAAATACACCAGAAAAAAACTATACAAGAAAAAATACAATAAGCCACAATAAAACGTCAAAATAGAAAAAATGTAATAATATAATAGAAATAGATTACAAACAGAATAAAAACATAGCTGGCAGATTCCATAAGGAAGCTATAAAAGCTGTGTGGTTAAAGCGTTCAGTCAAGGGCACAAGAAAGGAGTCTTTTTAACCTGGATGTGATGGTTTGAGTGTGTAACAGGGAGGCTAAAAAGGAAAACCAACATGAGGAATACCGATCAATTGTCTGTGGGGTGCAACGGCAACACAAACACATATTTATGCAACTCATTAGTGATGGGGAACAAGTACGTCCTGAGGGAGAGCAGCTGCCTTGTCTCCAGCCGGTGGTTAGTACAAGGTTGAAGGCTGGAGAGGAGGGAGAGCAGCTGCCTTGTCTCCAGCCGGTGGTTAGTACAAGGTTGAAGGCTGTAGAGGAGGGAGAGCAGCTGCCTTGTCTCCAGCCGGTGGTTAGTACAAGGATGTAGGCTGGAGAGGAGGGAGAGCAGCTGCCTTGTCTCCAGCCGGTGGTTAGTACGAGGTTGAAGGCTGGAGAGGAGGGAGAGCAGCTGCCTTGTCTCCAGCCGGTGGTTAGTACAAGGTTGAAGGCTGGAGAGGAGGGAGAGCAGCTGCCTTGTCTCCAGCCGGTGGTTAGTACAAGGTTGAAGGCTGGAGAGGAGGGAGGGCAGCTGTGCAGATGTAACACTGGATTTTAAAAAATGACACATTTGGGGAACGTCTAAGATCTTCTGGCAGTTAATTCCACTTATGTGCAGCATAACTGCTAAACGCAGCTTCTCCATGTTTAGTTTGGATTCTGGGCTCTACTAGCTGACCTGAGTTCATGGATCTAAGAGCCCTGCTCAGTTTATACTCTTCAAACTTATCAGAAATCTATTTGGGGCCTAAACCATTCAGTAATTTATAAACTAAATGCACTGCATTAAAATTGATTCTGTAACTGACTGGAAGCCATTGCAAAGATTTACGAACCAGAGGGACGTGCCTCGGTCCTCTTGGTTCTGGTTAACATTCTAACAGCAGCATTCTGAATGAGCTGCAGCTGTTTTTCAGGTTTTTGTGGGAGTCCAGTTAAGAGGCCATTACAGTAGTCAACTCTACTAGAGATAAAAACATGGATGAGCTTTGCTTGGTCTTTTTGGGACACCTAATAAAGGGGTTTGTTCTTCAGTTTTGATTTCAACCACCTCCCCTCTTATTGCTAATAAAACAGCCACCATGATGACTGAATGACCCTCTGTCCCGGCATGTGGTAACAATGTTAACGCAAAAAAATCGTTGGGTTAAATGGAAATTGCAATCAACGTTGTGAAACCTCTGTCCACCTTACTAAACAGCCTGTTTGAAAACAGTTTCATTAAACTCTGTGATTATTAGGGGTGGCTACAGTGTTCTAGCCGTTACATTTTTGCCGTTGGAAAACAGACTTCCCTTGGTGGTTTATAACGCAATCGGTTAATAATTACATCACTCTTCATAGCCAGAACACTTGGGCTTTATCCACCTCTACATCATCGCTCAGACGTTCTTCCCTCCATCTGTCCAATCAATCAACCTGAAAGTCAAGCTCAGGAGCAAAGTATAATGAGGTTTAAGTTCAGACAGTAACGAAAACATTATTCTTGTAATATTCTGAAAAGAAAATCCCCCCTTACAGTCTGTGAGCCCTACTGAACCTGTATGCGCCCATCTAACCACAAGGATTTGCTAGAGTGTGATGAGAGGCAGACCCATCCAATATCCAACCCATTAACACAAGCAGATTGCTGATTCCATTTGTCCCACGCTCTGTAGGAGCCCTGGGTTGACTCCTGACCTCTGGGCACTAAAGGTATGCCGTATCCAGGATTCGAAATGTAGGCAAATGTAATGCCAGCCAATGAAATGACGAGAAAAATGCTACTCAGACGCTCCATCCATCCTTGTCATTTCTTACCTCAGGGATGTTACCCCGACACAATGCCAGAACACAACAACATATATCAGTTAGAACCTTTAGTGTTTATTAGCATCCCCCATTAGCCACTGTTTAAACATATGCAGCGTTTAAATTTTCATTAATTATTCGTTTTTGTTAATGTATAATATACGGTGCGGTTATTGCATAAACTTGAACAATAATGAAGGAGGGATTGTTAGATTAATCTTTATGATCCTTCATTCTCCAAGCAAGTTGTGTGAATGTGAATCCTTCCCTGGCTAGTTACTGTTGTATTAGTAGGGTTTTTATTTTCTTTCAACCTGGTGTTATTTTTCTCTGAATTTTTTCTCTCTGTGTTATTTATTTTTGCCTTGCATCTTAACATAGTGATTTAAAAAAAACATTTTATAGATTTGAGCAGCAGTTTATTGCTTGAAGGAACAGCCACTGCTGGTTCTTTATCATTAAAGAACATTGTATTTACTGGACTTTCCTTGCTTCCAGACTCACATGTTCCATATTAATTCTCTACCACAGAGTATCTCCCAAATCATTCATCTATTTCCAACAGTGATTGACAAGGATTGTCAGGTTTCCCAGTATACTGTACCAACAACTTATTCTAAATCAATATTGAGTAGATTACATTTACAGGTTAGTAGTAGACATGAACACAGTTTCATTCAAATTTTTATTTTTATAATAATTGAGAATGTGTTTATTTACAGCACTTTAACAGTTTTGCTGGTACCTTTGGAGGTGTCTTATGTACTCTCCGTTTCTAAGACCACAATCCGTCTCAAACGATCCCCTGCAGCCATGGGAATTCATCCAGTTAAACAGACATATTATGACAGAGACTGTAACTGTTGTTTAATTTTTTTTACAATGTTTACCCTTAAGTGTGCCAACAAAAGAAAATGCCCAAAGCATATATTTTGAAAATAAATGTATGCTATATTCATGTCCTTCCTGTCCTGGCCAATAAAATACTTGATTCATCCAGTCAATGTAGGCAGACACACGTGTGGGCTTCTGGAAGGTGTTACATCCACAACAGGAAACAATGCTGGTCCCTCCATTGACATAGTACCTCCCTCCAACCTGGCAGTTCAGGGGGCCACCAGAGTCACCCTAGAAGAGAGAGGAAGAGAGTTAGTGAGAGACATTTCTGTCATTTCTACTGTTAAAAATATCTCTTTCAGATAGTTATAGTTTCTAAATTATTTGGTAATGTTTATGTGGTCACCTGTCATACTGCGGACTGCGGAGTCGTTTGGTCCAAAGTATGCATTTATTGAGCTGCACTGTATTCATTAAGGCGAGACAATAACACACAAAGACAAAGGGAGCAGAGGGAACATATATACTGAGGGGAATGACTGTGAATGATGATCAGGTGCGCTAGATGAGACATCAGGTGCGATGAGTTGATGAGATGGGCGATGGTGTCAGAAGGCCGGGGACGTCGAACGCCGAAGCCCGCTTCCTGCAGGGGGAGGATGGGCAGTAGATGGCATGGTCATCACAATCTCATTCAAACTCAAATAGAAGTAATTAAACACGTGCCATCATTTAATCGTTTAAAAAAAGTCAGATTTTCCAGACATTTTCTAAGTTGTATCTCACAGCAAAAGCCATTGTGTGCAGGGAGCTTCCAAAGCATCAGAGGAATCTCATTTTTTAAAAGTTTCAGTCAAGAGAAGTGTACAAAAGAATTTCAAAGCATTTGATAAACCATGGAACACATTGAAGACAGTCATCATCAAGTGGAGAAAATATGCCACAACAGAGACATTACCAAAGACATGACATCCCTCCAACATATATGAAATGTCAAGAAGAAATTGGGCTGGGAAGCTTTCACAACATTAAAGGAGATGCAGGAATTTCTGGCCTGTACTGGCTGTTTGCTACATGTATTATCGTCTAATATCCTTGTGATGCCTTGTTAAATGTTTTCATCGACAATGCAAAGTTAATCAATTCAAATAATAGAAACATTTTCTCAGGGTTTTTCTAGCCACGACTCACGTTGTTTGCGTGAAAAAACAGGCCCATCGAGAAAGCTGATCATGTATTTGAAAAATAATATCTCTACTACAGAGTAATTCAGAACATCCTTCAGTTACCTTAAAGGGGCCTTCTGGTCATTGTCATCTGAAACCTTGATTCAGCTGAAAAGTTCCTCCTTTCAACAAACGATTGGTCCACAAGACAAAATAAGTGTGACGTCTGATTCTAGCCAATTAAAACGGAGAACCAAAAGTCTGGCTCAACTGAACCTTGTTTTAATTGTGATTGGTGGTGATATGTCTGAAGCAGTGTGTGGTCACTTTTATATGAGATAGGGACTTTGGCAAGTTCAGTAGGGTGATCATGTGACTGGTGAGAACCTTCAACCAAATCTAGAAGTTTACAGTCCCGGAATGCATCTGTAACTATAAACACACCTAGGTTGTCAAAGCACACATGTGAAATGGGCTTTTCCCTTTCACAAAATACATGGTTGGAGTGCATTTTTAATACAGGAAATACCCCTCTAAGAGTGGACTGATTGAATGCAGATATTTCTGTGAGGTAAAGAATGAAAGCGTGGATTCAACAGTGAAAAGTAGACATGAAAAATAATATGCTGCCAATTTGATACTTTATTGACAGTTGAACACTGAACATTGTCTTCAGTAGTCTTTGTTTCTAAGACGACGTTCAATTTTAACGGGCGTTCTGTGGAGGACAGAGTATCAGTTAAAACAACAGATAGAAACTAGACTTGTCACCAGTTCTACTAAATAATATTTAGATAAAATATACTCTCATTTAGGTATGCCAATTAATAAAAATACCTCAACAAACAGTTAAAGAAATGAAGCAGTGCTTTTCTCCTGTTCTGACTGTCCCCAGACTTTAAAAACATTGTTAATCCAGTCAATGTAGGCAGACACACGGGTGAACACTGAGGGCTTCTGGAAGGTGTTGCATCCTTTATCGGAACCAAAGCTGGCCACTCCATGGACGTAGTAGATTCCCTCCACCTGGCAGTTCAGGGGACCGCCAGAGTCTCCCTAAAGGAGAGAGTGACAGTGAGAGAATGACAAAAAGAGAGAGCGACATGGTGAAAGCAAGAGAAAAATTGAGTACTACATCTGAGTCTTGTCATAGTTTATTCACATTGTCTACATTTCACTAGAGGGAGTTTAGGCTTCTCCCAAGGGAAATGGAGAGACGTGTTCATCATGACTGAGATCCCAATGTCACAGTATGAATAGTAGTAACCATGACTCTTACTGGTTAGTTCAGTTATTTCAAAGTGTATAATATAAGTTGTCTCTTACCAAAAATATAACATGACATTATATCATTTCTAAATATAAAATCCCTAACTGATTTGATTACCACCCCCAAATTCCCACAATGTTCAACACATTCCACTACAACGGTCTCACATAGCAACCAGAGTCGGCTCCATCGCCGGCACAGATCATGGTGTCTTTAACACCGGATCCCCACCGGTCAGGTTTGGAGCAGGTCTCAAAGTCCACGATGGGCAGCCTAGCCTGCTTCAGGGTGTTAGAACCGTTAGCTATAGACAGGACAGGAGAAATGTAAGATAATGTGGAGGACAACAAGATGGAAAACATAAAGCTATACATACACATGATAAAGAGATTCAAATATTAATATATATTTCCTTTTACCTGAAACCTTGACAATAGTTACTGTTAATTGTGTAACTTACTGGAGGTGCGTCCCCATCCAGTGATGTAACAGGTGGTGTTGTTGGGCAGGGTCTGACCAGAGGGAGGGAGAACCGCCAGTTTGACAGCAGAGTTCAGGGTGGCCTCAGCGGAAAGTTTAAGGAGGGCAATGTCAAAGCTGAGGGTTAAAGGAGCAGAATGTCAAACATGAGGGTTAAAGGAGCAGAATTTCAAACCTGAGGGTTAGAGGAGCAGAATGTCAAACCTGAGGGTTAGAGGAAAAGAATGTCAAACTTGAGGGTTGATAGGCCCGGTAATTTTAAATGTAACAGAGGAATGTAGTGGAGGAATCAACATCCTATATCCTTACATATCTGTTGTTCACCTGAGCCAGGTTAAAAATATCTAGGAGCCTTTTTTCAAGTTATTATATTACTGGGAAATTATATCATAAACAGATGTTAAGATGTTAGGAAAGACTGTCAACAGTCACATGTAATATGCCTTTGATTCCAAACGTTTTGTACCCTGCACTGTAGCACTTGTCTCTCCACTGAGGATGGAGAATGACCCGGCTGACCGTGATGGTCTGCTCCAACCCGTTACTCCTGTCCAGGTTGTGCGCTCCAAGAACCACACGGAGAGTCTCCGGACTGTAGACACACACGTTTTAAATTCCCAAACCGTGCTAATTGAAATAGTACATTAATGTATTGGTGTATGTCATTTGTGTATCAGGATGTTTTTTATTCATTTGATTCTATTGCCAAAATGGATTGATTCCTAAAAATAAAGGTCTGTCCTTGTTCTACCTGTCCACACAGTGGGCGGCTGTCAGGACCCATCCTGTCCTGATCAGAGAACCTGCACACATGGGATGGAATTTGCTGCCACTCTGGTACTGGACAGAGACCTGAGGAGAGCAGATAGATATAGGGGTTGAGGGTTTTAAAAATGAAGAAGTAGCCTGATTCTTTTATCACATGAGAACAGACAGCCTTTCTCTGACTGGGAAGAGCAAATATGTTAGCTTGGTGTCTGAGATTGAGAGAAGCATTTTTTTGCCCGCTAGAGACAATATACGTAAAGTATTTCATATATGAACAAGTAACCATCGTTTTCTTACTGTCAAAATTGTGCCCATTATAACCAGCCTCACTCGTTTTGAAAAATTACATTACATTTTACATCAACATTTTATTGGGATATTTAATTGGATAGTAATTAGCTGGCAGATGTGATGGTCTGTGTAAGTGTGGAGAAAGGGTGGAGATCGGGTGGTGTAGGCTACACTACATCCATGAAGCCTGTTTGTTGACACTTACAGTCACTGTAAAAATGTATACATTATTATTAGGAACCACCAACTGTGATGTTGAGAGCAGAAATTAGGTGGTGTTATATTGACTTTAACCCACATTCATTTTCTTGGGAGGATATTACAACAGAATTTGTTTGGAAACATAATGATTAAACTTTACATTCTGCAATACATTGGTTGTCACTAAACAGACACAACTGATTGACTTACAGACAGATCTGGGATCAGATATGTGTTGTTACCCAGAACCAGAGATCAGTTTACTAGAGACTAAGAGAAGTCTAATGTCTTACCTGCCAGGGCCAGGAGTGGGGCTTGGCGTCCTCACCACCTACAACTCTGGTCTGAGGTACATCTTCCAGGTATCTGGGCTGGAACACCAGATCCTCAGTCAGCACTATACAGGATACAGTCAGACAAGACAAGAGACACAATTAAAACACTATTAGTTTCAATCAGATGATCATTTACAGATTCAACATATTATTTTTATTTTAAGCCTCCTCGAGAGTCAAAGTTAGAAAGAAGGGAATGGAATAAAAAAAAATCAAATTTAGAAAAAGTATGTGAAAGAAAACAGAAGAGAG
This sequence comes from Esox niger, assembly GCA_016801105.1. NCBI lineage: Eukaryota > Metazoa > Chordata > Actinopteri > Esociformes > Esocidae > Esox > Esox niger. The sequence goes on from JACXGJ010016182.1 coordinate 10,382, forward strand.
TGTCTGTTCTTGAAATTAGTTCAGCAAGAAAAAAAAGAGTCAGAGTTTGTATTATCACCCAGGGTTGTGAGAGCATTCAACAGGATGAACTTCAACATGTCTCCAGTCTGTAGTCTGTACTGATGGAGCACTCCTGTTCCTCGTTTATACCCTCAGGATTTGAGAAACACCACATGACCAATCTGGGTTCAGAATAAGGACATCAAACCATCATCAAGCAGGTGTTATTGAATTTGGGGAAGTCATTGTGTGCCGCCTGGTTCCTATATTTGTTTGCCACACCATATTTCTTCTTTATTAAATGCATTACCAGAATGCAGCGTTTGTGGTCCTTTTGTGGAGGTTGGGGTTTCCCAATGAGAGACACCACTAAGACACGTGTTTATCAATCAAAAGGTGAGATCCAGGGGAATACTCTGCTCTTCGTCCTTATCCGCTCAGACACGCAGTTCTTTAGATACATATTGTATTAGTGGCAGTTGTATTCTATAATCATGACCCAAGGATTGGAGTTACAAACTCATATGTACATCCATTCCAATCAGGACACTCGAGATCTAGCAGTTGTGGTTAGATTTGCTGTAAAAACGTCACCCACAAGCCAGGCGTTCAACCAAAAGCTCAGGAGTAAAAATCACCCTCATCAGCTGCGCTTACAGATATATTCTGTACAAATGACCAGATAGAGATAATTTTGTGTCCATTATTGAGTGGAGTCTCTGGAACACAGATGGTTTTGGTATTGCTCTGGGATACATTCAGGCTGATCTAGAAATATTCAAATAAATATTTTTTATATATTCTAAAACAGGAAATGTTTTCCGCTTATTTGAAATGCTCAACGGCATAATGTACTTTCAAACGTGTAGTTTCAGTGACTGTAAATATATCTAATGTTTGATACATTTTCACCCTCTTTTGACCTCTACTGACATTGTTTTGCATTAATGTCAGCGTTTAGATCAGACGGAGGTGAAGCAGAATGCAGAGACGATGACTGTAGATTCATATATTTTAATAAAGGGAGCTGACTTGAGCTCATCAATAGCGAGACAATAACACACAAAGACAGAGGGAACAGAGGGAACATATATACTGGAGGGAAATGACTGGATGATGATCGGGTGCGCTAAACAAGACAACAGGTGTGATGCCTTGATGATGGGCGGTGGTGTTAGAAGGCCGGTGACATCGAGCGCTGAGGCCCGCCTCCTGCAGGGGAAGATGGCCAGCATATGGCGTAGTTGTCATAATTAAATGACAAATGTGCACACTTTATGGGATGTGTGTCTTGCTCAGGGATAAGGCAACACGCTTTTTCATTTTGTTCAAAGACCTTGATCACTAGGGAACCGCTAGGTGGCACATCCAGATCAACGGCAAAATCAAACTGTATGTCTGGTACCAAATGGGTACGCAATTGTGGTTAAGTTGCAGGACAAAAACGCTACACGTTGGGAAATCTCTGCCTACCTTTCATAAAAGCCTTTGTGAAGACAGTTTTAAACTCTTGTAAAGCTGTAATGTTTGGAGACATTATGACAACAGTTTCTCGGCAAGCACAAAAAATCACATATTTCTAGTTAGTTCTAATGGGGCTGTCCAAGTAATCACTCATATTGCCATATTACAGCCATTTAACCCATACAAAAAATAACAATGATGATATTAACATTTATTTATTTGGTGGATCGCATTCTAGGCACCCAAGGACATCTAACACAGCGTGATTTCAATACAGAAGAAGTTGGATAACATTCTTGTTATGCTCAAGACCATTTTGAGCAATCCAGAGAGTCTGTATTAATTTTAAAAAGGTTACAGACAGTTGTGAAAACACTATTGTTGTATTATCAAGACAAAAACACCTGTTATATGAGCCAGACACTCACACTTGGGCTATGAGCTTGCAGTTTGGACCATTTTCCCGATAAGACACCCTGCTCCCTGGTCGTACCATTGGAGACCCAGAGGTGCATAATGTAATCTGTTAAGCCAGTGGGAAGAGCAATGTGCCCAGGGCCCCACCCACGCCTGACGAGAGTCCCAGGGCCCCGGCCACGCCTGACGAGAGGCCCAGGGCCCCGGTGCCACCTGACAAGATGCCCAGGGCCCCGGCCACGCCTGACGAGAGGCCCAGGGCCCCGGCCACGCCTGACGAGAGGCCCAGGGCCCCGGGCCACGCCTGAAGAGAGGCCCAGGGCCCCGGCCACGCCTGACGAGA
>JACXGJ010016183.1:0-12604 GCA_016801105.1 Esox niger
CTATGAGGACTGATTCACCTATGAGGACTGATGCACCTATGAGGACTGATGCACCTATGAGGACTGATGCACCTATGAGGGCTGATTCACCTATGAGGACTGATTCACCTATGAGGACTGATGCACCTATGAGGGCTGATTCACCTATGAGGGCAGATTTACTAATTGCATGCTCATAGGACCATCCTCATCCCACAAGCTCACATATGTTTTCAGTGCTTACATTTACATCTAAACAGAATGTGAGTTTGTGAGATCTGGATGTATCCATGCACCAAAAAGGTATATGTGCTTTTAAGATCAGGATTGTTCTATGTTGCTAGTATATTCGACTACCTGTCCTGTCAAATTTTTTTATGTTGGCCCTTGTTGTAAGACACTCAAGCTGTCTCAGAACAATTTGTAATCCCTTCTTATTTCCCACTTATAACTTATAACTAACTGTACTACATATTAAGCAACAAGAAGTTGGAGTGCTTTGTAATGTGGTCTATTACTAGATTAAAAAAGAGGAAATTACATAAAAACAAGTACATGTTTCTTCAAGGCCCAATAAAAGTTGATATGCGTCTGAATACTGATTCCGATAAGAATAACAGTTGTGGTTCTATTGGATCTCATTGCAGCATTTGACGCTGTAGATCATAGGACACAGGATGGAAAATTTGGTAGGACTCTCTGAAATAGTCCTTTATCTTATCTAGATGGCCAGGGGTTACTTTGTCACCATTGTTAATCATGACTCTGATAGGGTGGCTACGATATGCGGAGTTCCACAGGGAGCAGTTCTCGGACCGTTCTGTTCAATCTCTATATACTATCTCTGGGCCAAATTCTGCAGAACAACAACATTAACTACCACAGCTATGCCGATGATACTCAAATATATATGGCTCTCGAATCGTATGACACCAGATCAATAGACTCACTCTGTCACTGTATAGAGCACATAAATACCTGGATTAACCAAAAATTGGCTACAATTTAACCAAGACAAAACAGAGATTATTGTGTTTTGCAAGAAAAAAATATAACTAGTATTTGTAAAGAGCTGGATTCTCAGGCACTAAAACCAGAGACCAAGTGCGTAATGTTATTGTTCTGACTAAGACCTCACATTTAACATTTAAGCGGCTACAAAAACAGTATTCTATCACCTGACAAATATATCCAGAATCAAGGGCTTGGTGTCCCATAAGACCAAGAGAAGCTCATCTGCGCTATAATCTCTAATATGGTTGACTACTGTAATGGCCTCTTAACTCTACTCCCCAAAAAGACTAAAACAGCTGCAGCTCATTCAGAATGCTGCCGCTAGAATGTTAACCAACACCAAGAGAACTGAGGACATCACTCCGGTGCTTTTAGTTTATAAATCACTGAATGGTTTTGGCCCCGAATGCATTTCTGATATGTTTGAAGACTATAAATCAAGCAGGGTTCTTAGATCCCTGAACCTAATAGAGCCCAGAGTCCAAACTAAACATGGCAAAGCTGCATTAAGCAGTTACACTGCACGCAACTGGAATAAACTACCAGAAGATCTTAGACATGCCTCAAATGTAATTTTTAATCCAGGTTAAAAACTCTTCTCTTTTCATATGCCTATGACTGAGCACTTAATCCTAACCGCACTGTAAAGCCTTACAGGTTTTTATAAATGTATTATGTTTTTATATATTTTTTATTCTATTTCTATTTTTATCCTATGTTTTATTATTATTATTATGATTTGATGTTTTCAGTTGAGTATCTGTTTTTATGCTATTTTATTTTTATATTTTTCTTTGTTAAGCACATTGAATTGCTTCTATGTATTATTTGTGCTATATAAATAAACTTGCTTGCTTTCACATTAATTAATCCCTTTCATACTGTAAAATGTTAGTTGAATTACATTAAATTACTAGGTTATGAGATGAAGTTTGAATTACAGAGTAAATAGCACTCTGAGGTTTGTGGAACTGAGTTTTAAGCACTTGTCAACACTATTTGATCTGATAATTTGATCAAATGTTTTCTGCACTTGTCCAACATCTGTCTTGTGTGTTAGGGAAGACAAGAGTAACCTGATACCATGGAGGGGACACCATGTCTCCTGGCCTTATTCACCGTAGCAGCATGTTTTCTGGTCAGTGGAGCACAAAGAACAGGTATGTGTTATTATCTTCAGTCCAAAATGGAGACCCCTAAGAAACAATGGAGAAATACAACAAAAAGACAAAATGATGACTTGGGGTGCAGGCTGTTTAGCAGTTGTCTATATAGAAACTTGTATGTACTCTGGGAACTCTGTAACCCATCACTTACCATACCCCCACCCCCCTGCCTCTCTGGGACCTTGTTGCACTTCTCTCTTGTATTACTCTGACACTGCTTTGCTAAGACTGATGATGGACGTTTTCAGGTGTTAAAGGTATGTGTTTACCTCAGGAACCTCACTGCTGCTATCCCTGCATTTCAGTTGCACATGTACCTTGTACATTCAATTAGCCTCTTTGCACATTTAGAATTGCCATTGTGCTTGCCTTTTTATAGATGTTACACACGCATGTCTACCTCTGGACCTCATTGCTGCACTGCATCTCGGGTGCACATGCTACCTTAATACAGCACTCCTTAATTTGCGTCATTTGCACATCTTGAATGCTATTTTGAAATGGCCGTTTGTACCCAAACAACTATTATTCCACAATACCTAATACTTGTAAAATGTCTGCCTTCCTTTATTTGCCACATTTAGCATTGTCATTGGTACTGCATTTGCCTTCATTGCACATCTATACATTCCACTGGTAATATACATATACTTAATACTTCTCTGCCTTCCTCTATTTGCACTTCTTGTTAGATGCTAATGGAATTTCATTGTACTGTACTTGTACTGTTCAATGACAATGTTGAATCCAAACTAATCTAATCTAATGTAAAAGCACTTTAAAAATAGTTTTTGATTTATCAATTGACTGAATGAGAGAGTTGCATTTTTATTCCTTGGGAAAACATATTCTTAAGACAAGTGTAAAGAATTTCAGTGCCTAGCAATTGTTTCCTTCTTGTCAGTCTGCACGGAAGAGGCGGTGGCTGACATTGTTTTCCTGGTGGATGGCTCATGGAGCATCGGTACAGAGAACTTCCAGCAGATTCGACATTTCCTGTTCACTCTGGTCAACAGTTTCGATGTGTCCCCTGACCTGGTGCGCATTGGCCTGGTCCAGTACAGCACCACGCCACGCACTGAGTTCCTCTTCAACAGCTTCCGGGAGAAACAAGACATCCTGGACTACATCAACAACCTGCCCTACAAGGGTGGCGGCACCAAGACAGGCGAGGGCCTAGACTTTCTGCTGAATAAGCTCTTTGTCAAAGAAGCAGGGAGCCGGATCCACAACAATGTGCCACAAATCGCCGTGGTGATCACCGACGGCCAATCACAAGACAACGTAGCGCCACATGCCCTAGAGCTGCAGAGACGGGGCATCACGCTGTATGCCATTGGCATCAAGGACGCAGATGAGGAGCAGCTAAAAGAGATCGCCACTAAACCTCACAACCAGCATGTGTACAGCGTGTCTGACTTTGCAGCACTGCAGGGCATCTCCCAGAGCATTGTCCAAGTTCTGTGTACCACTGTAGAGGAGGCTAAGAGACAGGTCTCTCAAGTGGCCCAAGGTACCACATGATTATACCATCGCATTGTTGCCATTAAAGAAAATATTGTTCACAATTTAACTAGAAGGTATATTCTTAATTCACAACATTAATAGATCGTCATCTTTTCATTCATTTCCAGACTGCAGCACAGCCACAGTGGCTGACGTTGTGTTTCTAGTGGATGGCTCCACAAGCATCGGCCCTTCAGATTTCCAGGAGGTTCGGATGTTTCTCCGCACCTTCATTGAGGGCCTGGATATCGGTTCTGACAAGGTTCGCGTTGGCCTGGCCCAGTTTAGTGACCGGCCCAAGAAGGAATTCCTATTGGTGGATTATACAGAAAAAAGTGCCTTACTTGAGCAAGTGGATCGTCTTGAACAGCTTCATGGACGCACAGCCACCGGCACAGCTATTAGATTCCTTCAGAGAGAGTTTTTCACCACGGCTGCAGGAAGCCGTGGTGGTCAGAAGGTGCCCCAGATTACTGTGGTACTCACTGATGGGGATTCTGAGGACGATGTAGTGGAGCCAGCCAAAGAACTAAGGCAGAATGGGGTCATTGTGTATGCTATTGGAGTGGGGAATATTAACAAAACCCAGCTGCAAGCTATTGCTAACAGGCCCAGTAAGCATTTCCTACATACCATCAATAATTTCCAGGCACTACAGGCAATTTCTAAGGGCCTGCTAAAGACAGTGTGTGTCTCCATGGTGAACCAGAGGATGGGTAAGGGGCTTTTTATACATTAGGAACGTAGTATGTTGTAACATCTGCAAAATTGTGCATGTTAGAGTTCAAATGTATCTAATCTAAGTCACTGTTTCTAAAGTTGCAAAATGGGATAAAATTCTTAACAAAAGCATACATCTTTGAAAGATTGATTTTACTTTGCTTGCGACAAAGGTAAATAATTCAGTGATCAAGATGACCACTTCTAAGATAATACGTAAAAATAACTGACATGATGAAAACATGCTTTTTTTCTTTGAAAATATCTGTAGCTCTTCAAAAGTTTGCTGACATCTTCTTCCTGGTGGACAGCAACATGACACCGAAAGACTTCATTCAGGTCCGAGTTCTTCTGACACGACTGGTCAATCTAATTAACCCAAGCCATGCCACCCATCGCCTTGGGCTGGCCCAGTTTTCCCAAGACACCGAGACGGAGTTCCTGCTGAACACCCACAAAGCCAAGAATGAGTATTTGACAGCTATCAAAAAATTCAAGCTACGTCCCAGTGGGGATCGTCACCTGGGAAATGCTCTGAAACGTGCCCATGGAGGGTTCTTCACCTCTTCGTCAGGTGGTCGGGCTGAAAAAGGATCCCGGCAGTTTCTGATCACAGTGACAGGCGGGGATTCAGTTGATAGCTTTCGGAGAGAAGCACGTAGCATCAGACAAGACGGGGTGACCATTGTTTCTATTGGGCTGGGTACATCTACTCTTCCAAAGCTCCAGGCATTGGCTACCAAGCCATATGTCTATCAGAATGCAGCCATTGCACCGACACTGAAGGTTCTCTTTGATAGTGAAGAGAAGGCTAATGTGACTGAGGGTGAGATCATTTAATTTCAGACTCATTTTGTTGAATCAAGTAAATGTCTGTTTTCCAGTTACGACTTTGATGTAGTGTTTTCAGCTAAATCAGCATACACTTACCAAATGTTTGAGGCAATATATGTATATACAGTGGGGAGAACAAGTATTTGATACCCTGCTGATTTTGCAGGTTTTCCTACTTACAAAGCATGTATAGGTCTATAGTTTTTATCATAGGTACACTTCAACTGTGAGAGATGGAATCTAAAACAAAAATACAGAAAATCACATTGTATTATTTTTAAATAATTCATTAGCATTTTATTGCATGACATAAGTATTTGATACATCAGAAAAGCGGAACTTATTATTTGGTACAGAAACCTTGGTTTGCAACTACAGAGATCATACGTGTCCTGTAGTTCTTGACCAGGTTTGCACACACTGCAGCAGGGATTTTGGTCCACTCCTCCATACAGACCTTCTCCAGATCCTTCAGGTTTTGGGGCTGTTGCTGGGCAATACAGACTTTCAGCTCCCTCCAAAGATTTTCTATTGGGTTCAGGTCTGGAGACTGGCTAGGCCACTCTAGGACCTTGAGATGTTTCTTACGGAGCCACTCCTTAGTTGCCCTGGCTGTGTGTTTCGGGGCATTGTCATGCTGGAAGACCCAGCCACAACCCATCTTCAATGCTCTTACTGAGGGAAGGAGTTTGTTGGCCAAGATCTCACGATACATGGCCCCATCCATCCTCCCCTCAATACAGTGCAGTTGTCCTGTCCCCTTTGCAGAAAAGCATCCCCAAAGAATGATGCTTCAACCTCCATGCTTCACGGTTGGGATGTTGTTCTTGGGGTTGTACTCATCCTTCTTCCTCCAAACATGGCGAGTGGAGTTTAGATCAAAAAGCTCTATTTTTGTCTCATTAGACCACATGACCTTCTCCCATTCCTCCTCTGGATCATCCCGATGGTCACTGGCAAACTTCAGACGGGCCTGGGCATGTGCTGGCTTGAGCAGGGGGACCTTGCGTGTGCTGCAGGATTTTAATCCATGATGGCGTAGTGTGTTACTAATGGTTTTCTTTGAGACTGTGATCCCAGCTCTCTTCAGGTCATTGACCAGGTTCTGCCATGTAGTTCTGGACTGATCCCTCACCTTACTCATGATCATTGATGCCCCACGAGGTGAGATCTTGCATGGAGACCCAGACCGAGGGAGATTGACCGTCATCTTGAACTTCTTACATTTTCGAATAATTGCGCCAACAGTTGTTGCCTTTTCACCAAGCTGCTTGCCTATTGTCTTGTAGCCCATCCCAGGTCTACAATTCTATCCCTGATGTCCTTACACAGATCTCTGGTCTTGGCCATTGTGGAGAGTTTGGAGTCTGTTTGATTGAGTGTGTGGACAGGTGTCTTTTATACAGGTAATGAGATCAAACAGTTGCAGTTAATACAGGTAATGAGTGGAGAACAAGAGGGTTCTAAAAGAAAAACTAACAGGTCTGTGAGAGCCGGAATTCTTACTGGTTTGTAGGTGATCAAATACTTATGTCATGCAATAAAATGCAAAGTAATTCTTTAAAAATCATACAATGTGATTTTCTGGATTTTTCTGTCTCTCACAGTTGAAGTGTACCTATGGTAAAAATTACAGGCCTCTACATGCTTTGTAAGTAGGAACATCATTTCTGACATGGTGCAAGTGTCTTCTTTCAAGCCAATATGAATGGGTGTGAGGTATGTATATATAGTGAGGCAATATAATATATATATTGTTGACTAACAATTTCCTCTCTATTGCAGTTTGCAGTGACGCTTCAGTGGCAGACATCGTGTTCATAGTTGATGAATCTGGTAGCATTGGAAACGAAAACTTCCAGCTGATTCGTGGGTTCATCCACAAGATAGTGGACGGGCTGAATGTGGGATTGAACAACGTAAGGGTGGGCATCCTCCTCTACAGCGATAAGGCCTCTCCTGAGGTTTTCCTAAACACCTTCCAAGAAAAAAGTAACATTCTCCCTTTCATCAAGATACTGCCCTATCGTGGCGGTGGCACAAACACTGGCGAGGCCCTAGACTTTGCCAGAAAGAATATGTTTATAAAGGAGCAGGGAAGCCGGAAAAAAGAAGGTGTGCAGCAGGTGGCAATAGTCATTACTGATGGAAAGTCTCAGGACAAGGTTAATTCTCATGCCGCTAAACTGCGCAGATCAGGCGTCTCTGTTTATGCGGTGGGGATCAAGGACGCTGACGAGAAAGAGTTAACACAGATTGCTTCATATCCCGCCAAAAAGCATGTATTAAAAGTGGACAGCTTTGCCGATCTTAAGACCCTGGAAATGAGGTTGAAGAAGAGCTTATGCTACAACATCCTACAACGTTCTGTCAAATCCATTGCAAGAACATTCACTGCAAAGAAAAGTGAGATTTAATGAACTATTCTTGTTTAATTTGTTCAAGAAATGTTTACGAATATGTTTAGATGTTTATGAGATTACACCACTTTATTCCTTTCTCTTTAAATTCCAGGTTGTGTAGAGACAGATGAAGCAGACATCTTCTTCCTGATCGACCATTCAGGGAGCATTGAATATCAAGACTTTGCTGACATGAAGAATTTTATTAATGAGTTTGTACGCACATTCCGCATTGGGCCACAGCATGTCCGTGTGGGTGTGGTCAAGTTCAGTGATTCACCAACTCTTGAGTTTGACTTAACAGCCTATCCTGACAAAGATTCGGTGGTAAAGGCGGTGAACGGTATTATTCAACTTGGAGGTGGGACACGGATTGGAGAGGCTCTGGAATATATGGGCCCCCATTTTGTTAATGCAGAAGCCACTCGTGGTCACAAGGTCCGTGAGTTCCTCATTCTCATAACAGACGGGAAATCCCAAGACGAAGTGCGGGATCAGGCAAAAAATCTGAGAGATCAGAATGTCATTATATATGCCATTGGGGTGAAGGAAGCCAATAATACACAGCTGCTGGAGATTGCTGGTAGCCAACAGAAGATGTTCTATGTCAACAACTTTGATGCTCTGAATCCAATAAAAAATGAAATCATCACTGATATCTGCTCGGAAGATAGTAAGGCAATGGTTTTTTTCTTCTGGATTTTGTGCCAATATGAAACAATAGTCTCTGTATTGGAAGCATACGCTATTGCAAGATTAAACATTATTAATGATTGTTTGTTCTCTTTTTAGTTTGCAAGGACATGAAGGGGGATGTCCTCTTCTTGATCGACAGCTCAGGAAGTATTAGCAACGAAGACTTTAATAAGATGAAGATGTTCATGCAGTCCATCATCAATAAGTCAACCATTGGCCTGAATGATGTGCATGTGGGGGTCATGCAGTTTAGCGACAATCCTCAGCTGGTCTTCCCTTTAAATGAGTATTATAGGAAAGCAGACATGGTACAACAAGTAGAAACAATGGAACAGTTGGGAGGGGGTACACTCACTGGCAAAGCCTTGAGCTTCACCTCAGAGTTCTTTGACGTGCATAAAGGGGGACGGACTGACTTAAAACAGATGCTAATTGTAGTTACTGATGGTGAGGCACAGGATCAGGTATTGGCTCCTGCTAGAGAACTTCAAGACAAGGGTGTGAACATCTATGCCATTGGAGTGGGCAATGCCAAATATAAAGACTTGCTAGAGATCAGTGGTAATAGGGAGAGGGCCTTCTCCGAACTGGACTTTGATGCACTAAAATCTTTGGAAAGCCAACTGATTTTGGCAGTATGTGATGCTGACAAAGGTAAGTTGCCTTTTTGGTTAAAAAATGAGATTACTTAAAGAAGTAACATGTTCTTTGATTTTGATGTTCATCTTTTCCTCTCTTTCATCAGATTGTGTGAGGACAGAGGTTGCAGACATTATTTTCTTGGTAGACGGCTCAACCAGCATCTCCACAGAGAATTTTAAAATAATGCAAAACTTCATGATGGCCTTGGTTAATGAAACCACTGTTGGAGAGAAGCAGACACGCTTTGGCCTGATTGTCTTCTCAAACAAACCTAAGTCTGTCTTTACACTCAATCAGTACAAATCTAGGCGAGAAGTCAATACAGCCATATCTGAACTTGTAGCGCCCACTGGAGACACCTACACTGGGGAGGCTCTCAAGTATTCCTTGGATTATTTTGGTAAAGATTATGGTGGGCGAAAAGCCCTCAATGTCCCCCAATGGCTCATGGTGATCACAGATGGTGAGGCTACTGATCCACAAGACCTAAACCAGCCAGCCAAAAAGCTACAGGAAGACGGAATATTAGTCTTCAGCATTGGAGTGGTTGGAGCAAACAAAGAAGAGCTTGAGATCATGGCAGGGGACCCAGCAAGGGTTTTCTTTGTAGACACATTTCATGAACTGGACACATTGCACAAAAATATTTCCTTTGAATTCTGCAACCACACTAAACCAGGTAAGGTTGGAAATCAGTTGTACACATGATAGCTTAAAGCACAAAGCCATATTGATTACTTTTACCTTTTCTCTTCCCATCAGTCTGTAACCAAAAGCACGGGGATTTGATCCTGTTGATCGATAGCTCAGACAACATCATACCAGATGATTTCCGGATTTTGAAAAAGTTTGCCTCAGACCTAGTTACCAGCTTCAAAATCGCAGCGCAATCCTTCCGAGTCGGAGTGGCCCAGTTCAGCAGTGATACCCAAACAGAATTTTACTTGAATAAGTATTACACAGAGGAGGAGATTGTCAAACACATACAAAATATGGAACAATTTAATCGGGAGACACACATGGGACAAGGTCTGGACTACATCCGTTATGAGTTCTTCAAACCAGGTAGGGGGAGTCGTATCAATGATACGGTCCCCCAGAACCTGATTTTAATAACAACCGGACCTCCAAACAAAGTTGATCTGCATGCAGCAGAAAAGCTCCTTGAAATGAACATTGCTGTGTATGCTATCGGAATAGGAGCTGGTGACAACCCAGTTGAGCTCAGACAAATCACTCGTCATGAAGGAAGGGTCTTCTCTGTGAATAACATTGCCAGCCTGGAAGCGAAAATACCGAGAGTGGTCGATGCCATATGCTCTAATTCTATAATACCTGACCCACCTAGTAAGTAAACAACACATGTCATTTTCCTGTCCTCCGTTCATATCTTTTCTCTCTGTCACTTGTGTCTCAATGTAAAACACACAGCACGGAATGCTTGTATATAGAAAAAGTATATTCCACATAGACTTCCACATAGTCTGTCCTATTCTCCCTTATTAAACCTGACCCAATAAGCATTTTGTCTTGTAACAGTAACAACGAGACTGTGTCTGTGTTTATAGGCTGCACCATTGACATCGCCATTGGTTTTGATATTACTCAAAGGAGCCTTGGCCGGCGGCTCTTTGATGGTCAAGCCCAACTGCAGGCTTTCCTGCCACAGATCATCCGCCATGTGTCCAGTCTTAAAGGCCTGTGCTGCGTCGCCCGCAATGGACCCATTGAAACTAATATTGGCTTCCGTGTAGTGGGGCAGGATGGAAAGGTTCTCCATGACTACAATTTTGAGAAGTACAATGAGAAGATTTTGGAAAAGGTTATGACTATAGAGACCGCCCAGAAGACCTACTTTAATTCCTTCCTCCTGCGCTCCTTCCATGATAAGTTCCGAAGTTCAAATGCTGGCGTGAAGGTGAGCCCAAATACAACATGTCTCCTGTCTGGTTGATCCCTGGTTCTAACAATGTAGCTTTTATAACATCTCTTTTAGGTTATATTATATTTAATAAGAATATGACTGATTTGTCATTTAGGTGCTGGTAATTTTCTCAGATGGACTTGATGATGATGTGATGATACTAGAGCAAGAAGCAGAAAATCTTCGTACTAGTGGTAAAAAAAAGTCAAGAGAAAATTTAAGAAGTTGACAATTTTAAGAAGAACTATTTTGGAATTCTGAACAAAATTGGTTTTGTCTTTGTTTTTCATGTCTCATTTCGGGGAAAGGTGTGAATGCCCTGATTACAGTTGCCTTAGAAGGGGTCCAAAATGCCAACCTTCTTCAAATGGTGGAGTTTGGAAGAGGATTCGGATACCAACAGCAGCTCAACATTGGCATGCACGATGTGAACAACTACATTTTGACACAAATAGTAAGTCCTTCATCAGAATAAAACCCTCTATTTTGGTTCAGACTCCCTGTGTTTTAGTAGTAATGTTAGTCACTTAAACTGGCTAATACTCTTAGTCATTTATGTCTTTACATTTTCCACAGTAATTCTCTATCAAGTAGTATTCCCAATAGACACTAGAAAACAGCAGTGATATTGACAGTAGTTTTTCAGTTTGGTTACAGAATAGTAAGCACCTCTAAAGATGTTTCAGTTGGTGTCAACAAATGACATTGATTTTCTTAAAACATTGTTTCTGTCTCCTTTGTTTCTGTCTCCCACTCTCATTTTCCTCCTCTCTTTCTGACACATTTCTTTCTTTCTTTCTCTCCCTCCCTCTCCTTTCCACTAGGACACAGTGGCTGAGAGGGAGTGCTGCAATGTAATGTGTAAGTGCACAGGACATGAGGGTATCCGTGGCCCCAGAGGGCCCCCGGGCACAAAGGTGAGTCCCTCTGTGCCTTCCATAAAACAGTACAGTGTTTCATATATATGACGTGACAGAAAGCAAACACATTTGATGTACTTTAAATAAGAGGTGAGTGTATGTTTATTTTGCCTGCTCCACTTTATTAATTTACTTTTTGTCTCCTAACAGGGTGTTCCTGGACTAAAAGGACACCCTGGATTCCCAGGCGAGGAGGGAGGAATTGTAAGTTTTTCTTTTTATTAGAGGGGTATTTAGACATGGATTGTTTTATTTTTATTCCATGACCCTGGTCCTTCTTGCTTTCCCTCAGGGTGAAAGAGGTCCAATAGGTCCCACTGGTCCACAGGGACTACAGGGCTGTCCTGGGCTGAGAGGAGTCAAGGTGAGCAGTTAGATTTTCTGACCAAGTAGTGATTCATTTTAATAGACTTTTGGGTTTAGTAGGTTTCCAGCTGGATGTTGTCTTGCCATCTACTTTAAGCTCAAATCTAAGTTGCAAAAATTCTATCCCTTTCCCAGAGTTCAGACAGAAAACACCACATTTTAGTTTTAGCATTTATTAGATATAGAAGTCTTGGTGTTAGGTTCGGCTCCTCTGGGTTTCCTCCCCGCCATCACCTGATCATATACAATATTCTAATAATAATGATTTCTACACCATTACATCATTAATAGCAATCCCTAAAGACAATGAGCAAGGAACGCATTACCAACCCCCTTATGAAAAGGAACCACAGGACCAAACCGGTGGAGACGGGTGGTGGGTGGGTAACAGGTGGAGACAGGGGTGGGGGGTGGGTAACAGGTGGAGACAGGGGT
>JACXGJ010016184.1:0-12604 GCA_016801105.1 Esox niger
GCAGACTGGGGGTATAATTGGTTCAACAAGAGACATTTAATAAACTCTAATACAAAGCCTGAGTACAGAATCAGTCCTGCCACACATCTCATACTGGATCATATACCTGTATGGGTGTAAAAGGAAACACCTTCTCCAGAACCAGTGATGCTGTACAACTGACTGTGTCTGGTAAGTCTACAGCAGGGGTTTGCAGTGTTTTTTTGCAGTGTCAGCTTCCTATTTGTCCTACCATTGTGAGTGTGAGTTGTTATTTTTATTTGTGCATGTCGAACTACCTTCTTGGCTGAATCAAAAAGAAGCACTGTCAAATGATTGCCAATGAGCTCCCGATTGGTCCAGGCCTATCTACATCCAAGGCTCAGTAGGCAGCCAACAGTACAGTATAAGATGTTCAAATCAGCACAGATTTCATAAGGAATGTGAAGTTTCTTGTTTAACATGCTATTTCATTATTTTTACCATTGTTTGTGTGTTTTATTAAAGCCTTATGTGTGTTTTATTAAGGCCTTATGTGTGTTTTATTAAGGCCTTATGTGCGTTATATTAAGACACTATGTGTGTTTTATTAAGGCCTTATGTGCGTTATATTCAGACCCTATGTGTGTTTTATTAAGGCCTTGTGTGCTTTATTAAGGCCTTAATGATACAGATCTTACAACAATTGCTAGATGCAGAATCTAATTTACATACACACTCTTATCAAGAGCCACACTGAAAAGCAGTGCAACTTTTAAAGATAATATTTGTTTGAGAGGATTGTGTCTTAGACAGTCCATTAAAACTCAATACTACTGAATAAAGCCTCCTTGATAAATTCTCCATTAATAAATGCTTTAGCATGTTTAGCAATACCGTACGCAGCATTGTAGCATCTCTATGTAGCTTAATTTATTTTCTACTGCATGTTCAGGACAATCATCTGATAAGGAACATCTGTCATCTGTCAAGAAGAAATATGTGAGAGTCAAAAGGCCCTTTATCAGAGTGTCTATCATCCATCATAAAACAGTATAATTTCTACCATTTCAGCTACAGAGACCAAAACAACTTATTAAGGCTATCTCTACCTAGAATTCTTACATGTTTTTCCGCTTTGACAGAATAATTTATTTTCATTTATATGATTAGTGTTCATTAACATAAAAGCAGTATCTCTTGAACCTTTCATGATAAAGGTACAAGACCAACTGATTCACAAATTAAAAAAAAAACTATAGAGCAAAATCAGCAAAGTATTTTTTATACAGTATTTATAATAATTCACCAGCAGACAGAGCAGAACCAATATTGCTGATCATTCCTGTCTTAAAGGCCCCTCTCAATCTAAATTGAAATGTTGTAGGAACTACACCCTTAAAAACTAAGAGACTTTCAATTATGTTCTCCAGTTTTACAACTGCTGAATATAAATATGAAATGTCAAATAATTTGAAATACCCTTGTATTGTCAGGTTTTACAAATGAGAGGAGCAGCGGACTGAGGAGTCGAAGTCACGTTGGTTTTGATTTCTTTTAATAAAGCGTAGCTGCACAATGCTCATGGCAGTGAGACAATAACACACAAAGACCAAGGGAACAGAGGGAACATATATACTGGGGGAAATGACTGTGGATGATGATCAGGTGCACTAAACGAGACAACAGGTGAGATGAGTTGATGAGATGGGCAATGGTGTCAGAAAGCCGGTGACATCGAGCGCTGAAGCCTGCATCCTGCAGGGGGAGGATGGGCAGCAGATGGCTGTGTTGTCACATATATGCCATTTATGTTCCCTAGAATGCTTACCCCTTTCCATAGTATCTATAGAATTTAATCATGTTAAACTCTCAGCAGTTAACAAAAAATAATCTTCATATTAAACGTTTGAAACATGTCCTCTATCTTTTTATAGATCAACCCAAAGCTGTCTTGGGTATTTCTATTCAGTGGTCGAACCCTGAAGAATCTGTGACTCTGATCTGTGAAGTAAAAGAGTCGTCTACAGGCTGGAGGTTCTCCTGGTACAAGACAGTTCCCTACAGAGCTGAGTTACCCTCTCTATTGGACAAGTCCTACTCTGTAGAGCCCCTCTCTGGACATGGGATTACTGAAGAGTCTTACACTCTGAGTCCTGCTGGTCCTACTGACACAGGAGGATATGTGTGTAGAGCTGGGAGAGGAGACCCAGTCTATTACACAGACTACAGTGAACCTCAGTTTCTGTGGTCAGGAGGTAAATACATTGAAGTGACAAGTAAATACTGAGTGACGAGGGCCAGGTTTGTCCATGGTGTGCGCTGCAGTCATCATCTCACAACGATTAGAACGCCGGCGAGATGTCTTCACATGATAGAGAAGACATCACAACCATGAAATAACACAAATGGAATCATGTACAGTAGTAACACATTATTTTTCAGTTTGTATTCTTCAAAGTAGCCACCTTGATGACAGCTTTGTTAACTCTTAGTCTTCTCATAGCCAGCCGTTTGAGGTAGTCAGCTAGAATGCATTTCCAGTTGTCCACATATGGAGTTACCACATATGCTGAGCACTTGTTGGCTGCATTTTCTTGTGGAAGATGGAGGTTTTGGCAATTGATCAAGCAAAAGTTCTTCAGTCGTTCACATAACAGTTAATTATTTCAGGTTTAATATATACGGGAAGTATCATGACAAAAAGAGTACTGTTGAAGTACAGAAACAAGTAGTGTCATGACAGTTGTTCTGATTTCACATTACCAAGGTTCAAACTTCTATTCCTTCCCAACTGTACAGATGACACCACAAGTTCTTGCTGAATGCACCCAGGGAATAGTTACCACCATGAGATAACCTAGGGAATGCAAGGTTGAATACAGACATAGAGGAGAGACAGAAAATCATACAATGCGAGTTTCATGCAGACGTAGATTCAGGAGATAGATAATCATAGAAGGTGAGGTTGCATACACACATAGTAGATGTTTCTGCTAGGCCCAAGGCCTGGTCTTTCACACCTACAAACTTTCCCTTCCTCAGCCAGCATTTCATTCATTAGAATGTGCCTGGATACACAGAGGGGGGAAAGCCATTGACCATGGGAGACATAGCTATTGTCATTCATTTTGCATTAAGTAAACAAAATACCTCTAATAAAAATACCAAAATAAGGACTAAGCAAAGTACTGAAACACATTTTCATTAGTTTAATACATTTTCCACATAATCCAGTTTCAGTGTCTTATGGACAAGAAGGTGACTATTACATGAGTTACTTTAGCAGAAAATCATTAATGATGTATAATTCACACAAGTCATTTCAACATCCCTAAACTCTGCGATCCAACTCATTCCAAACCTTAATTGGGTTGAGGTTGGGTGATTGTAAAGACAAGTTCATCTAAAGCAGCACTCTGACACTCTCCTTTTTCGGCCAAATAGCCCATATACAGCTTCTAAATGTGCTTTTCATCGTTGTCCTGTTGAATGATAGCCACAATATGCGCAAACATATCAAAATATTGCATATCGATATCGATACAGAATGCTGTTGTAGCCATGCTGGTTGAGTGCACCTTAAATTCTAAATAAATCACTGACAGTGTCACAAGAAAAGCACAGCCACACCTTCGCAGCTTCTCCTCCATGCTTAGTTGTGGGAACCACACATGCTGAGATCATCAGTGCACCTACTTTGTGTCTCAGAAACAACATTTGGACTCAATAGACCAAAGGACAGATTTTGGTCTAATATTTTTTTCTCATGTTTCTTGGCCCAAGCAAGTCTGGTCTTATTGGCGTCGTTCAATAGCATTTTCTTTGAAGCAATTCGACCATAAAAGTCTCCTCTGAACAGTCGACATTGAGATTAGTCTATCTTACATAAACTCTGCAAAGCAACTCTGCAGTTAACTGCCGATTTCAGAGGCTGGTAAGTCTAATGCAGCAGAGGTAGCTCTGGGTCTTCCTTACCTTTGGTGGTCCTCATGACAACTAGTTTGGTCATAGCACTTTCTGGATTTACTGAACTTCGTATCTCAAAGTAATGATGGACATTTGTTACGTTTTTGCTTTTTATGAGCTGTTAATGCCATTAAACCCACAAATAAAGTACAGGCATAATGATGGTCTTCTGTATACCAACCCTACCATGTCAAAATACAGCTGATTGGCTCAAATTGAAAAAGAAGGGCATTTATTCCACATATTAACTTTGAACAAAGCACACCTGTTAATTAAAGTGCATTTTAGGTGACCCCCTCCTGAATCCAGTGGCGGAGCCAGAGTACTAATTGGGGCAAATGCCACCCCAGACAAAATCCTTGCCACCCCTGCTGCCACCCCGCTGAAAACATTACACAGTTTGATTTTTACGAATATTTCCCAATGAATACCAGCGGACCGCGGACGCGAATGCGTCCTTACGCAGCACGCACACAAGCGTGCAGCGCATGCCATTGCTGCTACACATTTCATTGGTTAAGCTAACACGCAGCTCCTCCTTCGTGCTTCAAATGGATCCAAAACATAACGCGGCAGGACACAGGATCGATCGACGAAGAGCGTTTTGCTGGTATGTATGGCTTTTATTGGTATTAAAGTAAACAAAGTAAAGTACTGTTTTAACGGGAAGTAAGGGAGATGTTGCACTGTTACGTGGTTAGCATTAATACTTAAATGAGCATTACTAGTCGTGAAACTGACTGACTGTCATGCCCACGACTGCGTGAAGATGCTTAAAACATGTCGTTGGCAAATGTTCAGCAACAATCAACGACATTAGTTAGGCTCATTCATATTGGCAAGTGTAAAGCAGCATATTGAACTAATCTTAATAACAACGGAGATAGTAGTCTAGATGTGACTGTAGAGATGTACAGATGTACTTAAGTAAGTTTGTGTAGATATACAATTTATCAGCACTTAACATAACATGTCTAGACGTCTCAGATGTTAGGTGGGCTTGCCGGTACATGGCATGTAGGACTATGAGAGACAGGCTTCCAGCAGTTTTGAGGCTCTTGCAAGACATTTCATTTGAGAAGAATAGTGGAGATCGGAAAATAGAAGCAAAGGGTCTTTTGGCTCAAATTGGCATACAGTTTATAGGACTTTTGGTTACATTTTGTAAAGTGTTTGGGGATGTGAAAATCCTGTATGACATGCTCCAATCCAAAAGTCTTGATCTGGTTAGAGCAAAAGATCTTGTTGGCTCCCTTACAGACACATTAAAAAGCCACAGAAGTGACTGTACATTTGGTGAATTATGGAAGGAGATTGAAGAACTTGTGCACCACTACAACATTAGCACAGAAGCACAAAACAAGAGACGACCAAAGACCAATTTGAAATTCATGAATTCACTTGTAATGAGCACTGTTGGACAGAGGCACTCTGAGTTTGCAAACAATGAAGAGTTCAATGAAAGTATTTTCTATCAGGTACTTGACTATCTTACAGCAGAAATAGATCTTAAGCATGAGCTTCATCAAACGAGACAGCTTGAAGGGAGAAAAGTGGGGAGAGACCAGCTTCTCTACTTGAGTTTGTGGTTTTTTTGGAACCTTACAAAGAGGTTTTCCATGAACTTTTTAGGCTTAGTAAAATTTCAGTTGTGATTCCAGTTAGCACTGAATCCTGCGAAAGAAGTTTCTCTGCCCTTAAATTAAGAAAAACCCACCTCAGGACAACAATGGCAGATGATAGATTAAGTCACCTGGCCATACTCAGTGTTTAGTCAAGGAGGGCATATTTCATTAATATGGAGGACTTTGTAAAACATTTTGCTTCATCGCACCAGAACCGCAGAATTATGCTGTTCTGAATGTTTGTTTTTGTGAATTTGGTGCCATATCACTGGGTAGATGCAGGTCATACCTGGTACAACTATTGGAGTTTATAATTAGAGTCAGTGTTAAAGATCTCTGTTTTTTGTATTGTTGTTCTATTATTAGTACATATTTGAATGTTTACAACTGCCTTGTCACTTTGTATATTGATGCCTTGTTATGACAGGTCCAAATTTACCTCAGTTTTTGTTTATTACTGGACTTGATTAGTCCAAAGAGCACTTTGAAAACTTGTTCCAATTTTTGCTGTATACTAAATACATATGTAATTGTGTACATTTTGGACATTTTGGAAAATAAACAACTTTAATTTAATTTATAAACATTTTGTGGAAAATAATTTATTTGTAGTGTAATTGAACACTGTTGTATATTGACCCCCCAAAATAATACCTTGACACCCCTTTGCCACCCCAGTTTTAAAAGTCTAGCTCCGCCACTGCCTGAATCTGGTTAAGAGAATGCAAAGAGTGTGCAAAGCAGTCGTGAAAGCAGAGGCTGGCTACATTGAAGACAAACAATATGAAATGTATTTTGATCTGTTTAACACATTTTTGTTTCATGATTCCATATGTGTTATTTCACTGTTGTGATGCCTTCACTATTATGCTACAATGTGTAGAATACTAAAAATAACAACATCCTTGAATGAGTAGGTTTTACTGATTCTGTATGTATGAGTGTCCTGATAGTAAGCCGTGTTTCAATAGTCCCTCCAGGTTCTCCTGTATCCTTCTCTATGTCCAGACTGCTGTGTGGTCTACTGGTGGTGTCTCCATTTCTACTGGTGTCCGTCATACTGATGGTTAAATGCTACAGGGCAGGAGGTGAGGACGTTCTTACTTTATCTTCAAGGAGCTTAATGATCTTCTTTTTATGCCATGCTAATTTCACTGGTAAAGTCATTTATAATGTTGATTTGAAATAGAAAAGTGCCTTAAGACAGCTATTTCTGCTGCCAAACATTGATACTACTGATGAATAACATTTAATTGACAAACTGTTTAAATCAAGTTTACTTCCTCTATGATCCTGCAGGTTTATGTTCCACAGCCAAATCTCCTGAAGACGAGTTACGATGTGATTATATAAACAGACCAATTGGTCGTTGTGATAATTACAGTATGCGCTCACTGTAAGCTGAACAATCATTGAATGTTATTTCTATTTACATAAAATGAAAGTGTTTTCTGAGTTTAATATCACTGAATAGAACTTTTACATTGTAGAATTGTATAATAAAATGGGAGTGTAACATCTTTCTGTTTTATAGTTAAACCAGTTTGGGACTCTTGAATAGGATTTTCTGTATTTTGTTACACTTTTACTCTATTTGACATAACATCATATTTACACATGTCAGTAAATGTTCATAAAATGATGGAACTTGTCTGATCTTTTGCTTCCTTTACCAAAATGCATTAGCTAATCTTAGATGGGTTGCAATGCTAAGGTATTACTGCCAGCGTGTCAAATGTGTAGGATGAGATTACAATCCCAATGCAAACTGACAGACGGACTGGTGAGAGATTAAATGGGGAATACCTGACACACTCCGAACAATTGAGTAGACGAAAATATTTGAAACATTAACTTAAAACAATAACAGCAGATGCCTTCTAGTCATATATGCTTGGATTTTTGCTTGTGGTACATTGAAATTTGCACATAAGGCCCCTTTCTGTAAATTAAAGATGCAGCCTGGGAATTTGCGAGTAACAGTTTTTTATTGTGCCATTTTCATCTGGATAGGTCAGGTTTGTATATGTGTATAATCTGCCAGTTAAATTATTTCATTAAATTCATATACAGTATACCAATCGGCCATAACATTAGGACCACCTGCCTAATATTGATTAAGTCCCACATTTTACGCCAAAACAGCACTGACCTGTCAAGGCATGGACTCCACCAGACCTCTGAAGGTGTATTGTGGTATCTGGCACCAAGACGTTAGCAGCAGATCCTTAATGTCCTGTGGCAGGGCACATTCTCCTGCTGAAAGAGGCCAATGCCATCAGGGAATACTGTTGCCATGAAAGGGTGCAACAATGCTCAGGTAGGTGGTACGTCTCAAAGTAACTTCCACATGAATGGCGGGTCCTTTGGTTTCCAAGCAGAACGTTGTGCCTCCGTCCGCCTGCATCCCATAGTGCATCTTGGTGACGTGTTCTCCAGATAAGTAACACACGCGCACCCGGCCATCTATGTGATGTAAAAGAAACGTGATCCCTCCAACCAGTCCTCCTTCCATTGCTCTGTGGTCCAGTTCTGATGCTTACAGGCCCATTGTAGGTGCAGTGGACAGGGGTCAGCATGGGCACCCTGACTGGTCTGCAGCTATGCAGACCCAAACGCAACAAACTGCCATGCACTTGCCTTTATAATGATATTATGTATTCTATAGTATGATGCGATTCCCAAACTATGCAATTTTACTTAATTATGCCAATTGACTTAAATAGTGGTGTATGCCCAAGGGTGACTTGCTGAAAATCCCATTTTCCCTGGTGCAAATAAACATCATAGTTTAAACAGGGACTAGACAGCAAAGATGCAAACAATCAATACTAGGCACAAGACGAATGAAAACGAAGCACCGTTCTGTTTTCGGAGCTCTACCATTTTGACGCAGGATACCAGAAGCACGTCGAAGTACAACACAACGTGACCAATGACGTTCAAAGACTTCGCAGGATCATGTTTGAGTTCCAACCTGTGCCGTTTTCGGAAACTGTGTGCACAAAAGGTTAATGAAATCCAGGTTTTATGACTCTCGTTAATGAACGAGAGTCATAAAATACAGCTTGTTATTTGATTGTAGTCATAGAACAGTAATTTAAGAGTCACACAAGAGAATTGAGTGTTGGTTAGCTAGTTCTTTGACAAGTAGACAAGATATTTATTAAGTGTGATGCTTAGCTAGGTTCTTTGAAACGGTATTTTGATAGTGCAATACAGAGCAATGGAGAAAATGTGTGTGTGAATGTGTGTATATTTGTAACTGAAGGCAACACTTTTCGATCAGTCTATGCGAGAACAGTAGTTGTGGACTAATTGGCTGGAATTGTATTGATTTTTAAATGTTGATTATGTAGTCATTATACACATTGCCAAATTACAATGGCACAAAATATCAGCCTTTCTTTGTCAATAAATTTCTCTAATTGAGCTTTGCCTTTTCAATGTTTTTTTTTTTAAATTCATTCTTCCTTACTATTACTTTGAATACACCAACAGACTGTAGAGCAATACACCAAGGGCTGCTGGTCGCGATCCCCACAAAAATATGTACCACTACATCCAAATCAAACATGTCATACTACAGTTTGTCCAGCAGGTGTCCCTGCTGTGCACTGTATTGGAAAGCTTCGAGAAATGAAGAGTTCTCTCAAAACGAGCCTCGATAGTTTAGAAAGCCTCAGTTTCTCATATATAAGCAATAAATACTCACATTAAATAGGACAACTTGATATGTATTGACATTGACAAATGAATGTGGTGAATAAAGGAAAAGGTGTAGCAAAGAAAATTTAGCAAAATGGCAGGAGAGGAAAATCACAAAGGCACACACAAAAGATACCTGTACCTGTAACAATCGGGTTTAAATGATTTGCACATCATTGCATTCTGTTTTGTTTTACATTTATGCAGCATCTCAATATTTTCGGACACGAGTTGGTAGATAAATGTATTCGATGAAGAGGCGCGTCTGGACCCACCAAATCGCCAACACATGCTTGATGATGTTAATCAGGTCCTGCATAATATTTGCTTCTCTTAAGATCTGGAACACCTGGTGTGGGTCATCAGCCCCACCCTTCTGAGCTCACCTGGAGAGATGTGAAACTGAGCAAACTGGAGTGCAACTAAATGCATGATATTGTGGAAATGTATCTGTAGTGTTTGGATATTCCTTGTTTCACAAAAAGGGCAGTATAGTCTGCTTTATTATACTGTACAGTTCTAGGTCAAACTTCATAAGAATATTGTAGAAATGATTGTCATTGTAGCATGTCTGACCACTGGCAGTAACCCTCCGTCCATTTGTGGGACATTTCCTGTGTGTTGTGTTCATTGTATTCACCAAAGTAAAGTAATGCAAATAACTATTTGGGGGAGTGTTTCAGATATGTCTGATTTTAGGATAAATAGCCATGTCTCTAAAAAGTTATTAGAACTTTTCAGAATATTTAGAACCATTCTACTCTCATGTGGTGGAAACCTTACACATGGCACATTATAAGCCGATTGTATTCATCTGGCACTTGTCACAATCCAAATAACTGCTATCATCCATATGCAAGCCAGTCATAAGTACATTTGACAGAAATAAGGAATTTCTGTCATCGCAGATTCAGCTGAGGTCGCAATTTGTTTGTGATGTCAATGATTCAATAACAACACAAAGCATCAGAAGTCCAAACATGTAAAATAATCCAGTAATAAACTGTAATTTAGTTCAAATTGTATATATGAGCAATTACACTTTTAGCCTACATTTTCTTTGTTAATTTGACATTGCCTATTGACTCATAACTAATTCCTTTTGAGACATAATCTTCATGTCAAGGTTATAGCTAAAAACGACTTGCACTGACCACCACTAAGACATATGGTAATTTAAACAACTGTTCAAATTTAAAACAGAGGACAGTACCAACAATATACCAAGTGCTCAGAATATTATAAATATGCTGCAAGATCCAATATATTTCTTGAATTTCTGAAAATGGTGAATTGAGTTTGCTATTACGTTGCAGTACTGCACAAATACAGACCAGTTTGCACTTTAAGTAGTTATTCATTGATTATACTGCCCAAATTCAAAAATGCCAAAAAAGCAGTCCTAGTTCTCTAATAATCTCAACTCAAATGTTTTTACTCAATTGTCAATTTGTATTCAAAATTGTAGAGCCCACACTAGGTGTCTCCTCTGTATCCTAGGTTATTTGTAGTTAACAACTTTCGTTAATAGTTACCGTTTATTACCGTTTATGTGTGTTTTCTTCAATTTCAGTAACAAGTATAATATTTAAGCGTATTGCTTCACGCTGTCCTCAGTAATTTAATGCTGCCGTTTGTTTGATGCACATGCGCTGTTCTAGTCCTGTATCTATTCCAATCTGTCTTTAATATTCACTGCTCGAAAAATGAAAGGAAGACATAATCATCAAAGTATAACACCAAGTTGGAACAGGTTGTGATCTCAAATGTTTACTTTGAATTACAGTGTCAGTTTGAATCCAGCCCTCAATCGGTTGGTGATTTTGGTTTCCATTGAACAATTGTTACACCGTTTTGTTCTTAACGAATCACCCAATCTATGCTAAGGATGATGATCTTTAATTTGTTCTGTTCATAATGACCCGATGTGTGATTTCAGAGCAATGTATGTACTGGTCATCAATGCAATTTGAACAGTAAAAAATTCATTTTGTCATCCCCATGATATATAGTTGCATATATCATGGCTTTCAGTTAATCATCACTCAAGGTTGGAACCAACCTCTACATGGTACCTTATGCCACTGATATGCTACATGTAACATCTTTCTGCTCTAATTAAATAAGAAACGTATTGCATCATTTTGGTTAAGAACTGCCCTTAGCGGTTGTTGTTCACAATCAAAATATTATTTTTTTCATTTTAAACCTTAATATTATTGCAACAATGTCCATTTTATACCATCTCCATTACCACCTTTCTGTGTATATTATAAGATTAAAAAGTGTTAATGTTTTCATAATATAATATACTGCCTGTTCAATCAGGCTCTCCTGTAGCTGTTCAGCTGTCTGTCTGATCGTCTGGCCAAGTTTTATTAGGGCATGACCTCAGCATTAATTATCTTCTCTTCAGCCAATCATACACTATATGGCCAAAAGTATGTGGAGCTGCACAAAATGGGTTTCCATGACCGAGCAGCTGTTCTCAAGCCTCACATCAAGTGCCATCTCCAGTGGTGAAAAACAAGCCGTCACTGGAGAAGTGGAAATGTGCAATAGGATCTGAAAGACATTTTAGAAAATTGGGTGCTTCCAACATTGTGGCAACCATTTGGGGAAGGCCCTTTCCTGTTCCAGCATGATGGTGCTACCGTGCTTAAAGCAGACTCCATAAAAACAAGGTTAGATGGGGTTGGTATGGTGCAACCTGAGTGGCCTGCCAGAGCCTTGAACTCAACCCACTGAATATCTTTGGGATGAATTGGAAATTGCGAGACAAGCCTTTTCATCCAACATCAGTGCCTGACCTCACAAAAGCTCTTTTGGCTGATTGGGCACAAATTCCCACAGAGAGACGCCAACATCTTGTGGAAAGCCTTCCTAGAAGAGTGGCGGCTGTTATAGTTGCAAAGGTGGGTCCAACTTCATATTAATACTCATGGTTTTGGAATAGGATGTCCAGGAATGTCATATACTGTAGGTGTGAAGGTTGGATGTCCACATACTTTTGGCCATACAGAGTTTATTATCACAGGGTTACAGTTTGCAATTGATAGAATTTTGTTGGTTAACTTTTAGAAATTACCTTTTGGTGTTATAGATTTCACTAATTAGGGTTTCTGGACTTAAATAGGCCAATGCTACAATCCTTGAAGAAATGTTGCCACTGGTAGGACAGAAACACAGCAGTCATTGACCAAACAGGGTACAACTCTGCTGTAATCGAATTTTTACAAGTAATTATTATAAAAAAATGACCGTACATTTTAGTGAGTCTTCCAAAATTTCCCAAACAAAGTGTTCCAAAGTTAGTGAGGAAGATATTCTGTTGTGAAAAAAGA
>JACXGJ010016185.1:0-12602 GCA_016801105.1 Esox niger
TGTTTTATGAATTATTTACATTCTATATAACGTTTTAAATCATGTTTATCTGGTTCCTCAGTCTTTGTTTGGTTCCTCAGTCTTGCACTCTGTCATCTAACTGACTGTTAGACAGGTTGGTGAGAGCAACAGTAGAGCGAGAGCAGGTTAATCAACTTCTAGAGTAAGTGGCTCCCTCTGCTGGCCGATGAAAGACCAACACCTCTAGTAAATTACTAAGAATATACAGCACTTCATGTTCTCCCACATTACTGGTTGACAACACAGGGCACCCAAAACAGGCTTGTGCCCTAAAAATAAAGATAACAAATGCCCATAGTGCTGATCTCGTACGTATCTACAACACAAACCAAACTATTGGACTTTTGTGGATTTATTAATAATATGCATTATACTCTCACTGTGACAGCTTCATTTAATGCATCTTAGGGAAAACATTCAGTTACTTTTCTACTCTGACCTCAGATGTGGAAATCCATTCAGAAACCAAATTAATATAAGTTTACCTCTTAGCTGTAGTGTTATGTTCCCCAAAAATTCTTATTTTAGAGGCAGAGCCCCCCTCCACCCTCTCGCCAGAGTGATTCATTTTAGAGGTAGTCCTGTCTTCTCTCTCTATTAGACCTGTACGCACACAATGGAGAGAAACAAACTTCCTGGATTAAGGCTCAAAGACTAGAAGACACAATGTCTCGATCAGATACAAAATGAAGAGTAAACAGCATTACCATAATCAAAGAAATACATCTATATATCAAATACAGAACTTTAGTTTTTCTGACAACAAATCAACACATTTGAGAACGTGGACTGAATAACTACATTGATATTAGAGCACTTTAAAACTGATAAAGACTTACTCCAAATGATCACTCTCTCTGCTTTGTTCTTTGATGAATCATTATGAATTAATTTGTCTTCTCTTTTTCAGTTCAAATATTTGAAAAATGTATACAGATACATCAAATCAAAATGGATCCTGTGCAGTAACTTTACTTTCACTTTCAGCTGTAAACCCACCTGCCTCCAAACATGTATTACATAAGTCAACAATAGGAGGAACTAACAGACATTGGATGTTCATACAGTATCTGTTTTAGTAACCTTGGTTTGGTCATGTTTCTGACATGTAAATTACATTCAATATAATGGAGATAAAACAGAAGCAGTGTTGTTGGTGCTCTACATTATAAGTTGTTCCTTATTGTCCACATCAAGTATATATATTTATAAAATGCAAATGAATTATTTGAAAATCATACAATGTGATATTCTGTATTTTTGTTTTAGATTCCATCTCTCACAGTTGAAGTGTACTCCTCGTAAGGTGGGAAGGAAGACATGGGATGCTATTAAACGCTATAAGAGAATTTACCATTTGCATCCTATAGATGGAGTGCAACTTCTTGGGTTTGTTTCGACAAACCGTGAATCCATTCTCTTACAAGATAAAGTTGTTACTGCTTTGGGGGAGGACGGTCAAGATAACAGAAGTGGATGGAAGGTTGTACAGGCATATGTGAAAGACTTGACCAATGCCACCACAAATTGGGGAGAGACCAGATGTGTGCAGAAGCCAAAGGAATCATTCTTAGATTTTGAAGAATGATTTATGGCTGTTGTGATCAGACACAGTGGTTTACCTGGAGTGGAGGATGATGATGCGCTCAATGACATGAATACATGGCGTTATTCTTCATCAATTGATGCAATCCAAACATGAAAATCTAAGAAAAACATACAGTGGGGAAAACAAGTATTTGATACACTGTTGATTTTGCAGGTTTTCCTACTTACAAAGCATGTAGAGGTCTGTAATTTTTATCATAGGTACACTTCAACTGTGAGAGAAGGAATATAAAACAAAAATCCAGAAAATCACATTGTTTGATTTTTGAATAATGAATTTGCTTTTTATTGCATGACATAAGTATTTGATAGAAAAGCAGAACTTAATATTTGTTACAGCGATCTTTGTTTGCAATTACAGAGATCACACGTGTAGTTCTTGACCAGCTTTGCACACACTGCAGCAGGGATTTTGGCCCATTCCTCCATACAGACCTCCAGATCCTTCAGGTTTCGGGGCTGTCGCTAGGCAATACGGACTTCCAGCTCCCTCCAAAGACTTTCTATTGGGTTCCTGTCTGGAGACTGGCTAGGCCACTCCAGGACCTTGAGATGCTTCTTACGGAGCCACTACTTAGTTGCCCTTGATGTGTGGTTTGGGTCGTTGTTATGTTGGAAGTCCCAGCCACGACCCATCTTCAATGCTCTTACTGAGGGAAGAAGGTTGTTGGCCAAGATCTCGCAATACATGGCCCCATCGATCCTCCCCTCAATACGGTGCAGTCGTCCTGTCCCCTTTGCAGAAAAGCATCCCCAAAGAATGATGTTTCCACCTACATGCTTCACAGTTGGGATGGGGAACTTGGAGTTGTACTCATCCTTCTTTTTCCTCCAAACACGGCGAGTGGAGTTTAGACCAAAAAGCTCTATTTTTGTCTCATCAGACCACATGACCTTCTCCCATTCCTCCTCTGGATCATCTCAGATGGTCACTGGCAAATTTCAGATGGGCCTGGACTTGAGCAGGGGGACCTTGCGTGCGATGCAGGATTTTAATCCATGACGGCGTAATGTGTTACAAATGTTTTTATTTTTAGACTGTGGTCCCAGCTCTCTTCAGGTCATTGACCAGGTCCTGCTGTGTAGTTCTGGGCTGATTACCAGACCAATGGGAGATTGACCGTCATCTGGAATTTCTTCCATTTTTTAATAATTGCACCAACAGTGGTTGCCTTCTCACCAAGATGCTTGCCTATTGTCCTGTAGCCCATCCCAGCCTTGTGCAGGTCTACAATTTTATCCCTGATGTCCTTACACATCATCTCTCTGGTCTTGGCCATTGTGGAGAGGTTGGAGTTCGTTTGATTGAGTGTGTGGACAGGTGTCTTTTATACAGGTAACGAGTTCAAACAGTTGCAGTTAATACAGATAATGAGTGGAGAACCGGAGGGCTTCTTAAAGACAAACTAACATGTTTGTGAGAGCTGGAATTCTTACTGGTTGGTAGTGATCAAATACTTATGTCATGCAAAAAAAGGCAAATTAATTTAGAAAAAATCATACAATGTGATTTTCTGGATTTTCGTTTTAGATTCCGTCCCTCAGAGTTGAAGTGTACCTATGATAAAAATTACAGACCTCTTCATGCTTTGTAAGTAGGAAAACCTGCTAAATAAGCAGTGTATCAAATACTGGTTCTCCCCACTGTGCATCAAGTATATAAAAAACCTAATACAACTATAAAAAGCACAATTATATCAAACATACAGTCTGCTTAGCTTGATGTTTAATATTGTATGTTTAATGAAATCCTCACCTTCTTTATAACGTTTTTGACCTATAAATTAACACTGCATGAAAAGGCCTGTTTCAGAGAGTCCCAATACAACTAAATATCTTTGTAATGGTGACAGGTAAAAGGCCAGCATAGAGACATTTCTGGAATTTCCTCAAACTTTGCAAATACTAATTAGATCTCAACACTTTCCTTTTCTCCTCATTCTAATTTCAACAGTTAACCTCAGCAGGCAACCTAAAGTAAAAAAGCAGTATACTTAAAGTGTTGTACTTTTGGACAAAACGTTGTAAAGAAAGACTTCAATGGGTGACATTATCCAGTTAATTTAAACTATTGTATAGTTGTATATAATTTGAATCAAATAGTTGTATCCATTTTAACACACTGAAAAATTATAAGTACATTATATGGGTTTAAAATAATTTTGAAAGTGCAACAGAAGTTTTTGTTGTATAAAAGTGTGTGGCTGTTAACCATGGCAGCAAAGGAAAAACTGAAATAACAAAGGAGTCATTGAATAAAAGCCTTTATAAATGGTCTGGTTGAAGATTCAGATTCACAAGATGTTTGATGTTATTTTGCAAAGTTCAAGAAACAATATCAGCTGAACAATGGCAAGATCCTTGTTTGGATATAATAATGTAAACAACATAACTCCCGTACCCAGTCTGTGAAACATGCAATAAGAATTGAATCATGTTTCAGAACCAAGATTTCAACCGTTTCCACTCAGCAGGCACCCTAAAGTAGGTCCTGAAACGTTGTTTACATTATTATTTCTAGTTAAGCAGACGGGGTGCAGGAGTTCTATTGTCTACTTGAATCAATGTTTTGTCTTCTCCAACGCACCGGTCGACCTACAGGTGGGTGTTCAAACGTTTGGTTTATCAATGGATATGATAATGTGAAAACCCTAAGCAGATCCTCTCTATCTTCATTTGACATGACAAACAACTTTATACTGGGAAGGCAAATAATATCAGAAGATTTCATTGCAAATGAAACACTCCAGTTGGTTATTCTCACTCTTTTCCATCTCTATTTATCTCCTCTCTTGCTTTTGTCTTAGCTTGGGTCGACAAACTTCTTTGCAGTTTGTGCACACTGCAGCTTTGGCCAGTTTCTCTGTTGGTGATCATCTGCCATGCGCTTTGACATTATTGCGACAGGACTCAAGTCCATCATTTGACTGGACTCAAGTTTGCGGGAGAAAATTACATAGAAGGTGTTAAATAAATAAAAGAGCGGAGGTGACACATTGTTTTCCGATTATAGCTTATGTAGCATATGTCGTGGGGGTCCGCCCCCTGGAGGGGGTTTAGCTCCTAGTGGTTAACCCCAGCTGTGTCAGCAGCCATACTGAAAACTCATTATACCAGATGCGACAGCCAATCAGGGCATGCCAGCCCTTTAATAGGACCCATTAGCCCAGAGAATGGCCTCCCTTTTTATTCAGCAATCACTTGCTAAGTGCTACTGATTAGTTATTATTCTGCTTCAGCCAAGAACTTTTGCCACTGACCTTCTTTAGTTTGACGTCAAAATGAAGACGTGTTTCACCACCGCATGCCGTTGCACCGACCTGTCACCGGATCAGGATACTCATCGTGTGTTTCCTGCCTGGGACCGGCTCACTCTCACCAGGGTCTCACCAACCCCCCGGCCTGCTCCTCCTGGGCTGCTCTGTCCCTCTACACGTGTAGAGAAGGCAAACTGTTTCATACAGGAAGTGGATGTCTACGCCATGTTGGATTTCAGCAGCGACGATGAGGACGAGAGGTCTGAGGGGGAGGCTCCTACACAGGACTCCTCTGACTCAGGGAGACCCGCTCCCTTCCCACGTGGGTTTGGGAGCAGGTCTCGCGCTCCTCCCGGTCTCTGCTTGCCTCCCCCCGCCTCCTCTCCACATGGAGTTGGTGGGCATGATAGAGAGCAGCCCTACATATTCAGCTGCCCCTGCCTCCTCTGACTACTCCTAAGGAACGCTCCGATATGGCCTTCCGCTCCTGGGTGGAACGTGTCAAGCCAGTGGAGTCTCCAGCACCTGAGGTCCATGGTTTTTAAGCGTTCGATAAGTGACACGATTGGGCTATGCTCTTTATAAAACAATTTCAGGAAAACTAATATAGAAAGTACACTTTCATAGCCCATAATTCAAGAGGTTATGACTCCTACCTTCTTTTAAATGTTGGTTTCCGCATTCCGCATGGTTTCAACAATCCACACCTGCCTTTAATTGGGGACCGTATTTAGGTGAATGTTTCCCACACTCGGTGTGCATTGTTATGGTTTTTGCTTCTGTTTGTCAATACACTGTCACAGTAAGCTGCTCTCATTTTGGTTTTCTTTATTTTAAATAAAAACATGGATTACCATCACCACATCTTCTCTGCGTCTTTGTCCTGCCACCAGCCTTGTGACAAAAATCTATCGAATATACATTGTTTGATTGCTCAATATGTCTCTGAATAAGATCCTAAATTCTCTCACACTCTGTTGTCTGTCTCAAGCACGAGACTGTTCGATGTGCATTCGCCCCTGTCAAGTGGGAGCTGTAGAGGGCGAGCTGACCAATCACAACACACTAAAAGACAGTAAACAAAGCAAGGAGAAACACAGAGATTAACCAAAAACAATATGACTTGGAGGAAAACCTCAAGAAAATCAAGCAACAGATGCTAGAATTTGATAAAGTGAATAACTACCCTAAAGAAACCAGCAGGTTCAAAGGCAAAATGTTAAAGGAAAGTGGGGAAGGGGGTGGACAGAGCCAACTTTTGTTATACGAACAGAAGCTTTTAGAAAAAACTAAAATGTAAATGCCTGCATGTGATTTGGAGCTGGCAAGTCCTCTTGTGCCTCAGTGTGTATCGGTGCCTTCCTGTGCATGACCCCGGCCAGTACTTCTGACCACACGTAGGCTGTAACCTGTTATCAATATAAGACGCGAACACCGCAACTGGAACCACAACACCAGCCTCCGTCTGGCATCGTCACACAAGGTGAGTTCCAGACTTTTTAGAACTATGCAGTAATGCCTGGCATGTAACTTTACATGTGTATTTGAATTATATTGTACCTGTATACAAGCTGCCTCCCAGATGTGAGATCACACTTGACCATCTATATACAGGTTCTGGCTGGTGTCTCTGTAAGAAAACACATTTGAAAGTTACGATTGTTATGTTCTATAAATCCACTTCATCTTTGACCACACAAACTGATCAAGTTATATGCAGTTTTTTCTGTTCTATTCGTCTCTTTTGCATTCACTCTCTTTCTATCAGTGTCGATTTTTTTTACGTCTCACCACTGTGGCTGTCTGCTGCCTATCCTCAGTGTCAGTTGGATTTGGTCTGAACCATTTGAAGTTATTGTAGGCAGATCAAATATACAATAAAACAGTGTATATATAGTGTATATTTATAGACCCTTTTAAGTTCTGTTTCCTATGTCTCTTCTCAACACTCATGTTTAATGATGAAAGTGTTAGAAACACAATGTCATTCCTGAACAAGACTGACAGTTTGGTGGAGTTTTGGCCATGCTGTTGGATCCCAGTGTCCTTCCTCACCTTGTGTGAATCGATGGCACTGAAAATACGTCATTCATAGTGTATTGTGAGTATGCCAAATAAAAAACCCTGGAGTGCAAATTAAACAAATCATACAACTCAATGCACAAACAATAATTAAAAAAATTAATACCAACACTATACAAATACATAAATAAAGCTTTATAGATATATGCATTGTGATATACAGTGGGGCAAAAAAGTATTTAGTCAGCCACCAATTGTGCAAGTTCACCCATTTAAAGGATGAGGCCTGTAATTTTCATCATAGGCACACTTCAACTATGAGAGACGAAATGAGAAAAAGAAATCCAGAAATTCACATTGTAGGATTTTTAATGAATTTATTGGTAAATTATGGTGGAAAATAAGTATTTGGTCAATAACAAAAGTTCATCTCAATACTTTGTTATATACCCTTTGTTGGCAATGACAGAGGTAAAACGTTTTCTGTAAGTCTTCACAAGGTTTTCACAATCTGTTCCTGGTATTTTGGCCCATTCCTCCTTGTAGATCTCCTCTAGAGCAGTGATGTTTTGGGGCTGTTGCTAGGCAACATGGACTTTGAAATCCCTCCAAAGATTTTCTATGGGGTTGAGATCTGGTGACTGGCTAGGCCACTCCAGGACCTTGAAATGCTTCTTACGAAGCCACTCCTTCGTTGCCCGGGCGGAGTGTTTGAGATCATTTTCATGCTGAAAAACCCAGCCACGTTTTATCTTCAATGCCCTTGCTGATGGAAGGAGGTTTTCACTCAAAATCTCACAATACATGGTCCCATTCATTCTTTCCTTTACACGGATCAGTCGTCCTGGTCCCTTTGCAGAAAAACAGCCCCAAGCATAATGTTTTCACCCCCATGCTTCGCAGTAGGTATGGTGTTCTTTGGATGCAACTCAGCATTCTGTCTCCTCCAAACACGACGAGTTGAGTTTTTACCAAAAGGTTCTATTTTGGTTTCATCTGACCATATGACATTCTCCCAATTCTCTTCTGGATCATCCAAATTCACTTCACATTCTCTGGAATTTTTGCTTACCGTTCTTGTGATCATATTGACCCCATGGTGTGAGATCTTGTATGGAGCCCTGGATGGAGGGAGGTTATCAGTGGTCTTGTATGTCTTCCATTTTCTTATAATTGCTCCCACAGTTGATTTCTTCACACCAAGCTGCTTACCTATTGCAGATTCAGTCTTCCCAGCCTGGTGCAGGTGCACAATTGTGTTTCTGGTGTTATTTGACAGCTTTTTGGTCTTGGGCATAGTGGAGTTTGGAGTGTGACTGTTTGAGGTTTTGGACAGGTGTCTTTTATACTGATAACAAGTTCAAACAGGTGCCATTAATACAGGTAATGAGTGGAGGACAGAGGAGCCTCTTAAAGAAGTTACAGGTTTATGAGAGCCAGAAATCTTGCTTGTTTATAAGTGACCAAATACATATTTTACCGTGGAATTCACCAATAAATTCATTAAAAATCCTACAATGTGATTCTCTGGATTTCTTTTCTCATTGTGTTTCTCATAGTTGAAGTGTACCTATGATGAAAATTACAGGCCTCTCTCGTCTTTATAAGGGGGAGAACTTGCACAATTGGTGGCTGACTAAATACTTTTTTGCCCCACTGTATTGTCAGTAGGCACACAAATGTAGGAAAATGGATTATCATCCTGTCAGTTTATCACCTCAATCTATTACACAAAGCTCATATAAGCCTGGTACAACAACTATTTAAAGATGTCCTTGGCGGTAGTGACAGTTACTTCAACAGTTTTGTTTAAAGATACTTTTACTTCTATTTGTAAAACTTTTCAAGAGTTCCTTTAACAAATGTCCAACTAGAAATCAAAGCCATGGTTCCTAATATTAAGATGGACAACGATCACAACCCAAAGGAGGAGCTTCGGCCGGTGCAGCTGCACCAGGTCCAGGGTCCATCCGGACACGTTTTCTGGGCGTCTGCAACAAAAAGAACACCAGGCTGGAGCTTAACTACTACATCAAAGTGGTCATTTCCGCCAGGATAAACTTTATAGTACGCTATATGATAAATAATCCCACTTACAGTTTCACCAACAGATGTTTTATTTTGCTAATAAGTCAGCATGATATCTGAGTGTAACAATGACAATTAATTTAATTATTTGCTTAATATCATATTATTCAATAGTTTACCACGTTAAGAAATGTAAATGCATTCTGGGATTAATTCAAAGCTTGGTAGTTTCTATAGTTACCCACATATATAATAGAACATGGGCTGATGTCATTGAGGCCCTATAAATCAGTATGGTGCAATTTGACAGCCATCTTACCTGGGACCTGTACAAAACAATCTACATTACAAACACATGGTAGAAGTGGAATTTCAGTTCTTATAACAGTTACAATTCCTTAATAATTCATAAATAGCCACTGTCATGCATAGCATAACCCATGAAATTACTGTACTTTTCAGAATATTAACAAACAAATTTGAAATAGTTTTCAACATTTTATTAATTTAAGATGTAAAAATGGTTATGGTCTAATGTAGGAGGATACATGATAATCCTTTTAAATACAGTGCAACTACATTAAGGCTTTTTTGTTAATTGGTAAATTCACCCTCTGTATTGTCTTATTAATTTATTTTTGGTGATATAATATCTTAAAATAAGCATAACATTTAATCCTTCTTCC
The DNA here is from genome assembly GCA_016801105.1 of Esox niger. Taxonomy (NCBI): domain Eukaryota; kingdom Metazoa; phylum Chordata; class Actinopteri; order Esociformes; family Esocidae; genus Esox; species Esox niger. Next base: position 9,623 of record JACXGJ010016185.1, read on the forward strand.
TGACATGTACAATAGTGTGAAAAAGTGTTTGCCCCCTACCTAATTTCTTATTTGTTTACATGTTTGTCACACTTAAAATGTTCAAGATTATCAAACAAGTATAAATATTAGTCAAAGGTAACACAAGTAAACACAACATGCAGTTTTGAAATTAAGCTTGTTATTAGTAAGGGAAAACAAAATCCAAACCTACTGTTAAGAATTCATTTATTACCATATCCTGATTTATCCATAATTCTGCTAATTAACCGTAATAAATGGACTGTTTAGACTAGGCCTATATTTTGCTTTAGACTGTTCATGGTTGCCACGTATGGAAGAAGAACTAGGTAAGCATTCCTTATTCTTAGAGGTTATTATGATCTGGACCGATAGCACCAGGTCTCAAACCTGCCTTATCTAAGGCCCTGTACAGATGGCTCCAAGGTGAAGTTGCCTGTCTTCTCTCTTTCTTCCATTCGGATAGGACAGAGACCAGGGGTAGCTCAGTTCAGGAAGTCTGTAAACTATGACCTAGAACTATGGTTACCATGACAATGTAGAGTTCTATCTTGTTTTATGATTAGTATGTATCTTGTAGCATAAGATATAATTGGAGCTGACAAGAAGGGGTATATAGAGAAAGCAATAATTTAAGGTAGAGCAGTCTGTCATGACATTACCCTGTTCATCTTTTGTAATGTTGTGATGATTGTTTCCGTGGATACACGTAATTACACTTGAAATAGTCAACTGTTATACGAACGACTGAGAAGTTTTTATTTGAATAAATCGCGAACATTTTCCATCTTCCACACTACATTTGTTTGATGATCTGAAACATTTACATGTCTGTTTTCCTTTCAAGATTTCTTGCAACTGTTGAATCCTACCGTAACATTGGATACAGCTACTGTGTTGGTTGATCCACTGTGTTTAACATTGTGTCCAGTGTCAAAAGCCATTTGGGATGGGCTAGTTCAGAAGTACATGCCTGTCCCCAAGGAGGAAGGCTGGACAGCAATTACAGAAGATCTCCAGGAGAAGTGGACCTGTCCCTTTCATGGTTCAATAGATGGGAATCATGTGGTTATCCAGGCTCCACAGTGTTCTGGGTCCCAATTTTCTATTATAAAGGGACCTATTCTATTGTCCTCTTTGCAGTTGTTTTTTCAGTGTCATTGATGTTGGGTATTATGGCTGGGGAAGTGATGGAGGGACTCTCAGGGACTCTTCCTTGGCCGAGCCCTCTGGGATGGGACAGCCCCAGCCACACTCCCAGGGCCTGATCATTTGGGACCTATCACTTTTGTCTTTGTGGGAGACGAGGCCTTCCCTCTAAAGCCCAATCTCATGAGGCACTATACACCAGGGAGTCCACAGAGAATCCTAAATTATCGGCTGAGTTGGGCCAGGATGCTGGAGGACCCTCTCTGCCCGGTGGCGGATGTACCGACGGGAGCTTGCAGACCCTAACGACCTACTTCTATTCTCCAACTGGAACAGTCCCATGGCAACACAAAGTGGTGTGACCAATCCATGACCGTCCTCCTCCACAGTACCACCCAAATTATTTGGGGAATACTAAACAAAAATACTAATAATACTGAATTAAATATTACTATTATTAACTGAATATCAATGTCATTTCAACAATAAACAAGAATTTCCAAAAAAGCACTTCATTGAGTACGTTTGTGTGATGTGGTTCTATGTGTGCGTGTGTGATGCAGGGCTGGAACAGTAGCACCATGCAGAGGGAATTCCTGGAACATCATATTTTCACTTAATATCTGCAATGACAAAAAATTAAGAAATTACATTGCATTACAAAACATGTAAGCACAGAATAATATTCTCTAGTTGTAGTATTAAAAAGACAGCCCTGGAAATAATTCAGAGACCGCTTTTCTCACTCTTTTCCTCACAAAAAATGTCCAGTGGTCTCTTAATATTTTCCCAGAGCTGTATTTCTGATATCGTGTGTCAATGTATAGAACTTACATTCAATTCTGCATCATAAAGCAGCTGGAGAATTTGAAAAAAGGTCATCCTCAACGTTGGGTCTTGGTGGAGTGGTGGCTTCTACCTCAATGGCAGTCAGGAGGCGCTGTTGAAACGACATCATGTTGGGGGTGGCTTGTCCTGTCCGATGTTTCCGTGTATGGGGTCTGAGTCTGGTAGCTTGTGAAGAGATTGTGGCTGAAGATGAGTCATCATTTTTACCAGCTCGATGTTCTCTTCTCTCATCTTCCGCTCTTCTGCTCTCCTCTTTCTCGCCCTCCTCTCTCCTCCCCTCCTCTCTCCTCCCCTCTCCTCCCTTTCTCTCTCTTGTCCTCCTTTCTCCACCCCTCTCCCATCCACTCCATGCTCCTGGCTGTCCCTGGCAGTCATGTTTCCACTTGTGAGACGTGACGTAATGAAAGGGTCGAGGAATGACAAAATTGGCAAGAAACACCAAGGACGGTGGCTGCTAGCTGCAGGCACACTCCTTTTTCTCCTTCTCTGCTGTTTCTCTTATGAATCTGTCCCTGATGTTTCTCAGTTCCTTCCTACAGTCGTCTTCTAATAGTAAAAAATAAATTCATTATCTTATGTACTTTAAATGCGTTGAATACTCACACTTTCTCAGTATCTCTACCACACCTTGCAGGTTATTAGCCTATACAACATGACAAACAAGAGCTACTGTTGTCAGCATGGTGAGCTAGCTAAAACAAATTAAGAATTTCACAACACTACAAACCTGGCATCTTTGCTTGCGTAGCTACACTTTTCCACGCAGCATTTTTAACATTTAGGTCTCAGGAAATGTCAGAGATAGTGTCATATCAACAAGGGTGGCTAGACTCTAGCAAAACAAGGCTCTCCAGAAGCTTTGCGATACTTACTGGTTATGAAGATGTGGAAGATTGATTGTGTTTTGTGTAGGTTTTGTGTAGGTTGATTGCGACCGTATGGTAATTTTATGCCATGTCCGGTGTGAACGAGGCTTAACTCT
>JACXGJ010016186.1:0-12603 GCA_016801105.1 Esox niger
GCGGAGTGTGCATGTTGGGTGTGGGTGAGTGTATGTTGAGTTTGGGTGAGTGTATGCTGAGTTGCGGAGTGTGCATGTTGGGTGTGGGTGAGTGTATGTTGAGTTTGGGTGAGTGTATGCTGAGTTGCGGACTGTGCATGTTGAGTGTGGGTGAGGGTATGTTGAGTGTGGGTGAGGGTATGTTGAGTGTGGGTGAGGGTATGTTGAGTGTGGGTGAGTGTATGTTTAGCGACCGCTAAACCACACTGTGGCACAGTTTGTCAAAATGATATCGATTGTGCAGCAGTATCCTGCATAACCTGCACAGTATCCTTCACAAGGTTCTTGGAGTACAGGTGAGCTTTCTTCAGCCTCCTCAAAAAGTTCAGGCACCACTGTGCCTGTTTGACCAGGGCTAAGGTGTTGAGGGTCCAGGAGAGTTCCTTGGAGAGACTTCCTGTAATCCTCAATGAGTTCCTTGGTTGTCATTTAGTTGAGGACCAGGTTGTTTTCAGCGCAACATGAAGCCTGGTGCTTGACTTCCTTCCTGAAGGCTGACTTGTTGTTGTCACTGATTAGGCCTTCCGCCGTGGTGTTGTCTGCGAACTTGACAATGGTGTTGGAACTGTGTACAAGAACTGTCCTGGGTGAAGAAGGAGTACAGGAGAGGGTTCAGCACACAGTCTTGTGGAACACCAGTGTTCAGGATCAGGGTGGAGGAGGTGAAGTTGTCTAACCTGGCAAACTGGACTCTCTTTACTAGAAAGTCCAAAGTCCAGTTGCAGAGAGAAGGGCTTGGGTTTTGGAGTGTAAAGCCGTGGAGATGGCATCCTCTATAGATCTGTTTGATTGGTAAGCAAACTGGTAAGGATCCAGTGTTCTGGTGAAGCAGGATGCAGACATGGAGGAACTTGGAAGCATTCAAGATCCTCTCTGCACTGTCAGCTCCTTGATTTTAATAGAAAGAGGGAAAACATATTTGCTGCATTTCAGCAGGATCTTAATCTAAATGGAGCCATTTCACAATAGTTGGAAATCAGACATAAATATGTCCATATGTGTACCCAAATTCATCTATAAATACAGTATATGGAGTCTAGTCAAAAAATCTATCGGGGAATACAAAACATAAAAGTGGGGTGCACCTTTTAAACCCTGATTTCGACTCCACCCTCCTTGCTTACATATCCAAATTCTTTAAAGAAATGCCAGATCTGAAGCGGGACAAACATCCATGATATTTAACAAGAGGTAACTCGCTAACCTACCATCATTTAATGGAATATTAACAAGACGTAACACACAAATACAGAACATTTATTGTTGCCAGGGAAAATTCTTATGTCTGAAAGGGTACAGCCGCATCTAATTTGCCACTCTATTTCATTGTCTGAAAGGTTATCAGGTGCTGGTATATAAATGTTACTTAAGTTGCATTGTATGTCTGAAAATAGTATTAGATTAGAGCATCAAGATTGTCTCCTTATTCTATTGGCACTTTGATTACTTCTCTAATCTGCCTTGAGAATTATTACTTTATTTTAAAAATCCTCCAAACAAGACGTGCTAATGTTGAAATTGGTCATTGTTGAAGGGTTAGAGGAATGGTCAAAAGATTTGGCCAGCAGAGCCTAAGGACCTCACTATAGTGATTGCGTCCATATACAGTTTTCACATTTTGGGAAAACAGAAACAACTTAATGGTTAATTAATTCTGAGTGGATGAATTTAGGGTAAACAAATGCAAGAAGCTTGAACAAATGTAAACAAATTGTACTGGCATAAAACCAGCAAGCCTCTAAGTCAGCCCTGTTTAACATACAATATGACACAATGGTTCAGGCCTCTGGACCCAGAGTACTGCTGGTTTTGGACCTGTAACATCAGTCAAATTCAATTAATTACCAGGTGTAATGGAAAACCAGAAGTATCACAAAACCCATGCCACCCACCTACTTGATGATAAAAGTTGCATTGGCCCCAGTGGATGGTTTTGAAGGCAGATTCCAAAGTCCTGGGAACCTGGATATAAGTTAGCTTTGGCTTTCTAGTTGGCCAGGCTCTAGGCCCACCTTACTATGTGGTCTTGGCCTGATGCCAAGGTTCTCAGAACATATTCATCCTAGGACATGATGCCTTTATGTTGACTAAGACAAAACAGCAAAAAGGAGTAAGTGAACAATGAGGGCTTATTATTCCTCAAACGAAAATTTAAGACATATCTCAATGTATGACAGTCATCAATCCCTCCTCAACCTCAGATTTCAAGGGTCGAGAAACACTCAACTTCAAAAGTTCAAATTGATTATTTGTCATTTGCATTAACAAGTCATGGCAAAGAAATGTTTGGTTTTCCTACTCCCAACAGTGCAGTTAAATGTTAAAAAGTTACAGTAATTATAATATAAAAATAAGAAGATAACACAATCAATTAATAATGACACCATACTCTATACATATTGACTTCAACACTTTACTATCAGTGTTAATGGTATTCAGCCGAAAATCTAATAAAAACATGACATCATGATTAATGTCATTTTGTCATGTCCCCGCCTCCGTGATTCCACGCAGGAGGGTCCTCGCCTCCCTGAGCTGGGATCGCGCGCCTGTTCGCCATCATCCACTCTCACACCTGTACCCACTCAACTGCCACACACCTGTCTCCACTCTCCTCCTCACCAACATTATTTCCCTGTCATCTCTTCCCTTTCGGATCTTGATCTTTAATCACATGCGCTTCTTAGCCACTTGCAAGTTTACGTTCAGTTCGAGATTATTGTGTACCTCCTGCCCGTCCCCGACTACTCTGCCTGCTACCTGTCTGTACTTCTGCTGACAGCCCGTGTACCGACCTCCTGCCCGTCCCCGACTACTCTGCATGCTACCGGTCAGCACCTCTGCCGCCTGTCAGTGTATCGATCCTCAGCCTAACCCTGGTTGCTCTGCCTGTCACTCCCCCCTTGCCCTTCCAATCCGCGCTTGGGTTCCTACTCACATTCCCGACACATTTCCCCAAAGTACATTAAAACATGTCCATTTCATGATCCATGCTACAATATCATACAAAAGACTTGTGCATATCCTGTTAAAATTCTACATTTAAATAGAGAAAAATTCACTCCCCGAACATACCATGATAACTATCGTGATGTTGATCTTCAAGCAACATCACAAAATACGTCGAAGTCCAAAATTCAGATTGTCATCGTACAGAGTGTCCTACTTGTCTTGCGAGAAACAAACCTTCATACATACAGTGGGGAGAACAAGTATTTGATACACTGCTGATTTTGCAGATATTCCTACTTACAAAGCATGTAGAGGTCTGTCATTTTTATCATATGTACACTTCAACTGTGAGAGACAGAATCTAAAACGAAAATCACATTGTTTGATTTTGAACCACACTAATCGTTGTTTTGCAGTTATATGTTCAACAGATGGGGATAAACATTGCAGTTAGATGTTCAAAATATGAGGATATATGTTTCAGTTATATGTTCTACAGATGGGGATATATGTTTCAGTTATATGTTCAACAGATCGGGTTATATGTTTCAGTTATATGTTCAACAGATCGGGTTATATGTTGCAGTTATATGTTCAACAGATCGGGTAATATGTTGCATTTATATGTTCAACATCACATCCACTGGGTATTGATCCATCAACTTCCAACATTGAAGACAATAGATCATTCCTGGAAACTTGTGGTTTGATTCCTTGTGCTATATTTAGGCCAGGTAGCAACAAGCAGTGGAATAAGATTTGACTTTACATAGCCAAATCAGAAATGGTTAGATGTATACTTTTCAGCCATTAAATTGTTAGACCTGACATCAAACAAAACAATTTCCAAATAAACAAATTAAAAATAAATCCTGTAAATGGAAGATAACAAACGCCATAACAAACACCAATGCTCCGTTATAACTATGCAAACAGATATTTTTTTTTAATGTAAGCCTTTATAAGTACTCATTTCATTTTCCTTGAGCCCTGAGCTCAACTCATTACAATCATTATCAATTATCATATCATACATGCACCCGCTTTCACGACATTAAGTCAATGGAAAGTGACACCATGAGTGGATGCATAGCAATGACAAATACGGCCACGGGAGGCGCGACCGTGAATCCGCACTGGCCATCATTTCAGGAAAGACATTAAAAATAGAGAATTGGTAGAAGGGATGGATCAGAATCCATTCGACAAGGAGTTGCATATTGTATATTCATCAAAACCAAGGTAAAAATGCCAAACACAAACATTCACAAACAGAATGAAAGACATCAATGTGCAACACAGTCACTTGTGCAAAGGAATCATAGGTCATGTTGTTTATCGACAGATATGTCTTTCGTAGCTCTTTCATAGCTCTCAAATTTGACTTTACCTCAGTGAAATTGGCTATCATGCATTTATAATATCTTGTTGTGTCTTGGCACATGCCTGACAAATTTGGTTTGCCTACTCGGGGATAAGCTGCACAACTATATTGTAGGAGAGAAAACTCCAGCATGTGTTGCAGTGGTTTACCTAATGAAACCATCAGGGCAATTGTATTAGCATAACTACAGCACACAAGTTTTATATTTTCACAGGTAATGTGCAAACTACATTGTGACAAATAATGTTTTAATTAACCTTAACATTTAAGGAAATTATCGATATTTTATCATTGTGGCGATTAAATATTTTATCCGAAATAGTGGCGGTCAGCCAAACCCAAAATCCCAACTTTTATGCATATTTTGACCACATCTGTAGTTCTATTGACATTAAGTTTGTTCTATTATCCATGATGGGGGCCGAGTTTAGGTCTCTACCCTCACTTCTGTTGGTTTCAAAACCATACATTTCAATGTTAAACTATTGAGAGGAAAATATAATTAGCTTCCATTTAATGTTTGATCATCCCAAAACTGAATATGCTCATGCTAGGGAAATAACCACAGGTGAGACCAGTCCGAACACTCAAATTCTGCCCCCCTTCTTGGAGCCCTTGGCTATAACAACTTATGGTGAGCCATTAAAAAGGCCAAATGCTTTGTTTAATGTATATATCAACATTTCCACACATTAAAATCTGACATATTCCTCAGACTGTAGCAAGATAGGTTATTCTTTCAACGTTGCCGATATCCTTTGGTAAGTGAAGGTTCAGATTTGTTTTCCTACTAATCTTCAGCGATATAGTTGCAGTTTGTAAATATGTTCTTGTACAATCTACCCAGCAACTCAACATTGGGGTGGAATTTAAGAAAACTCAACTAAGAATGGTGATGTTGACAGCAAACAGATATATGATGTCACTAAACCTACGGTACAATGAGTAGTCAAAAAACATATAAGGTTGTCCTTAAACACTGTTACACCAATTCCCTATTTATTCATTAGTCGATTTACTATTTTAGAATTTAAACTCCATTAATGTGTATCAGGCGTTGGTTTTGAAACACAAGTATTATCCCAGTTATCCTTGGTAAATACAAGAAAATATAAACAATATTAATAAACCAAACACAATTAAGCATTTAAAATACAACATCTACGTTTGTCGGGAGTAAACTCGCTTTAGCTGTTTTATCCTCTTTTATAGGCTGTGACAGTTTTGGATTCAAATCAAATCCTCATGGGACACAGCGTGTTTCCTTAACGTTAAAGACTGTTACCATGTGGATAAACAAGGAGAAAACACAACATGTTAACCTTTTGTAAGAAAACCATGAGACTTTTTTACCAGATCAGGAATTCATCATTGAACACATGTTTAATTTATCACTTGGTTTCGATTCACCCATGTGTAGTAAGTAACAGCTCAGTACACAGCAGAAAATGACCATGCAGCCATGCAGTGGGCCTGGTAAAGGCTCAACCATACTGTCATGAGACCCCCCTTGAGGCCTTACAAAATAAAACATTATCATCTAACATATAAATGTGTTTGACTCAAAATTACATAGTGAACATGACAAAGCACAACAAAACAGGCCATTTCTTGAATACCTAATAAAACATGTTCAAGCATGATTTCTACAAAACAGGCTATCCCTTGAATGCATATTATAACATGCTATATCAAAGTGCTTTTTAAACTATAAGTAATATTTAATTAAATAAACCTTGCTATTACCAAGGAAAGTGATCGGGTTTCCGTGATTCACTTTATGGTTAGATACGATACTTACATTTAACCCTTCTGTTCCTCACTCAAAACCTTCCTTTCCTACTTTTTTGGAAAGGATTATTTTTTTTCCAGAGCTGTATAGTAAAGCCCAGAAATTCAGTAGTAATTGCAGACAATTTAAAGTTTGGGTGTGTTAATCCTCCTTTCAGCTTACAAAGTGCTTATTATCTCTTACCTCTTGTGTTTTATGGACCCAGATAAATGGATTGACAAAACATTTTAGTTGTTTATAAAAGCACTAGGGAGTAACTATGAGGATATTTTGAAATAGATTAAGCAACTGTGGGAGGAATGTGATGAATTGTTCTAAACAAGGAAACTGAAAGGGTTTTCCAAAATTGTATTTTCAAGTTGTCCATAGAGAAGAAAACATTATTTTATAACTTCAAACCCCAGATAGTATGTAATCATTTTAAAAAGTGAAATATTAAAAGGTAGATGTTCTAACTGGTACGGGTAAACATGCATTAGTTCACTCTATAGACTTGTTTCTGTGAACGTTAAAGTTAATGTTCACTGGAATTATTACTGTATTTCCGTTTCGGCTGACACGTTGGCCATTAGCCAATCAGCATTCCACGATGACATCAAAGGATGTGAAAGTATCTTACTGGTATTCATGACTTCCCAAATCATCATTTTCCACCTCTAACTTGTTTATGAATGCAGCATTTGTTACACAATCAGAATCAAAGGTCAAGGTGGCACTGAAGCTTATCCAACTGAATGGCTTTCACTAAACAGTTCACGTACCGTCACAAACACACACAAACAGACTGTCCATTTATGGTAAGGTAAACTATGACTACAAATGACGTAGAAACAAGGGGAACCGAGGAAAATCAGCCAACAAAAACAGTGGGGATCTAAATCATAAACACACCCACAGTCAGACGCACAAACACACACACAGAGACATGAACAAACACACGCAGAGGCAGGCAGAAACACACAGAGACACGCACAAACACACACAGACACCTGTACAAACACACACAGACACCTGCACAAACACACACAGAAACATGCACAAACACACACAGAGACATGCACAGACACACAAACACAAACAGAGACACACATAAACACACTAAGAGACATGCACAGACACACAGAAACATGCACAAACACACACAGACACGCAAACACACTGACACACACAAACACACAAAGACACGCCTAAACACAGAGACACGCACAAACAGACAGAGACACGCACAAAACCACACACAGAAGCCTTCCCTGACACTGATAGAAGCAAACGTTTTTGACTCGCTTTCTGTCACATAAAGTAAATATTCCTGTGGAACATTTAGAGCAGGGGATAAGCAACAGGCAAGCTGTGATATATATTTAGTGAAGAAAGACTGTAAACTGAAAAATTCCCACAAATGAAATAATAGATGTTTTGGTCTTGTTATATGTTGTTAGCAATAATATTACTGTTATTGTTAAATACAATATGTTTTATAACATATCTTAGTTATGTTCAATTGCGGTGTCCAATTTCAAAACGTATATTATTATAATTAGGTTCTGGCACCCCCTGCCAAAAATAACTTGAATTCAGCCTGTGTTTAGTGTATTTTCCATCCACTGTTAGTGGTAATCCCATCTTTCCAGTGGCTAATAATACTATTATATCTGATTATGTTGAGTTAGGGACTACAGAGGCCCAAAGGTTGCATGATCGCCATCTCAGGTCAGTGAGTTAACACTCACAGCCATAGCCCCTGGCCCTTTTCCAATGATCATCAACCCAGCAGGAGTAGTCCGTCCGGTCCTATTAAAGATGAATCCTCAGACTTTAAAAACTACAAAACCTGAACAGGCTCCGCTGTTTTTTATCATAATGGTTGATGTGTCCTACGTCACTTTGTGAATATGAGGGCACTACTTCGACTTGGATGACGCAAAGGGTTCTTGATCCAGACATTATATTCCCCTTTGCAACTTGTCAATGTGCATCTTTTCAGCTGTCACTGAAATGGTGAAGGGCTGAAGCTTGTTGGTTGGATCTTGATTTGCTAAGGCAGTAATTCAACATAGATTCATCATGAAATCCAAAACATACGTCAGACTGGGATGGTTCAATTGACGTCATATACTTCATATGTTTTAGAAGGGAAATGAAAGAAGATCTGTGATGTTTTCAACTAAGCATGGGCATGTTCTCTGCCCATACTTGCAAATTAAAAAGGTGATGGTTTGGGGTGAAAATTTGGTTCTGGTTAGGTATGAGTTCTGTATGGTTTAGGTTAGGGGTAACATTTAGATAAGTGTAATGCTAAATATTTATTCCAAGTGGTTCAGTTAGTTTGGTCTTTCTGTGGATTTGGACATTTACCCAGTAATTTACTCAGCTATCTACCATCACTGTCCACTGCTCTCTAGCAAACCTCAACTATATTTAACATTGTTCCTTAATCCCGTCCAAGCTTATCTACAGACAGATGCTAACCGTACAGTAGCAAAAACACAGCGGTGAAATACTCGATTTTTTGGGGAATCTTTGATTTTCTTGCCCTGTGTCTTTGATAATTTTCTTGCCATTCTTAGACCCACTTTGGCAAAATCCTGTGTGTGATTGTACACATGCATATGTGTGTGTGCGTGTGTGTGTGTGTGTATGTGTGTGTGTGTGTGTATGTGTGTGTGTGTGTGTGATTGTACGTGTGTGTGTGAGTGTTTTCATACTTGTGTGGGAAACCCAGGAAATCCAGGCTCCCATGCACTAGCATCCATTGTGTTTGGTTTCCTCTGTCTGTGTGGCTCCTGCACTTTCCTCTCTCTCTTTCTCTTTCACAATCTCTCCCCCCCTTTGGATGCAACAGCTCAAATGAGAGAGAGAGTGTGACAGAGTGACAGAAAGACAGAGAGAAAGAAAGAGCAGGAGAAGGCAAAATCTCAAAACATAATAAGCCGCAATTACTCAATAACACAATGATGCTAAGACTCTCATGTACTTAATTAATTGCATGCCATTTTTTATTTATTGAAAACAATAAAAATAACAAACCAACAATACAAACCATACAACTATAAGCACGAGGACAAGTTTCACAATTTTCACTAAACATTTTACTAAAACAGATTAAACATTGTACAGTAGATGTTAAAGATACTAGATTATACTATATCTATACTAGATTCAGATGAGAAAATGTAAGCAGAAAGAAGAAGATATAGTCAGCCATGATCTGACACCTTGAACGGAGTGTCATCATCGCTCCCTGGTTTATTCTGTAGATCGTTACTGGAGAATGATTCACATTGGCCACCCTCCCCTCCTAGGTATGGATGAAAGAGCTTTCATAATCTGCCACTGGCACCCATTCAACCTGTCTAGTTACATCTTAGTGCCACAGCGATCTAACGTATGTTTCATCTGTGTGTCTATGCCATTACAACATGTTCTAGCATGGGCATCGCCACTGAGGCCATTTGGAGGTAAAAGCGCAGTAGTAAATTTCTCCAAATATCGGACATGTGCATTAATCAGTGGCTTCAGTTAGTTTAGTTTATTGTCTGTGTGTGTGTGTGTGTGTGTGTGTGTGTTTGATCCGGGTCTAAGGGTACATGTAAGTCCCTAAACAAATGGTAAAACCAGAAAATTTGTTTTGGGCTGTAGCCCAATAGGAATCATTTTCCTTTCGAGAGTTTAGATTTGGAGCAAATTTGGGTTTGTTTTAGGTATAGACATTACTGGTTAGTTTAGGGTTAGGATTAGGTGTTAGAGATTAAATTTAGGTCTGAATATTAGATTATTGAGGCTATGGTTTAGACAAAAGGGATGTGTGTGTGTGCGTGCGTGTGTGTGTGTGCGTGCGTATGTGTGTGTGTGTGTGTTAACTCTTGTGGATTATTGGGTGCCTGGAACTCTCAGGGTAGTGGTTGGAGGTCTTTTTAGAATTTGTTAGGGAAAATTACTGCCAAATAACATATTTTAATGCATGACAGTCATTTGTAAATGTATTTGTAGCAAGTTTACATGATTTCTTCAGCGATATTAATAAAAAATACACAGCAGTCAGAGTAGATACTATACATTGTTTTATAGTTCATACACACATTTATAGATGTACAGTTCTATCTAGATAGAATATGCTCCTACTGTATCTAGATGTAGTAAGGCTGGTGGAATTGTTATAATTCTGCTGTTTTATTAGCAGTGAACTTTCTACTTTTGGTAACAACCTGACAAACAAGAAAATTATGACATGCTACTAAACCATGCTTTCTGAACATTTGATTGCCTTGTAACTCTGACTACATTGGAGGTGAGAGAGCAAATATCAGTCAGCAATTTTTGAGTTTCACTTATATACTTCTATTTTACTCATAGGCAGTTTTCACATACACATTGATAAATCTCACTAGCAAACAATCTGGTTACTGTCAGTGCTGGACTATTTTAAACTGTTTCAACATGTTGATTTTCCCACATAATTGGATGCACATTTTAGATTTAGTCTGCCCTATATAATTTTGGTGGGGTTTATGACTTTGTGGCTGTGGTAAATGATGACTATCTATATGCTATCAATATATGTTGTGATTCAATGTATTGCTTTGAACCAGGGCCCAGAGATCAAACATGAGTTAAAGATTTTCAAGGAGCACAAATTGCACTGTACAATGTTGGGTTGTGGTGGCCCTTTAAGACTTGTCCATAAAGAAAAGTAGTAAACTATGAGATAGGTTTGCTGCAACAATTGATTGAATCAGGGTTTTATGCTTGCTGTCCAACAAAGAAAACGAACAGGGTTTTTAGTCACTTTAGTATAGATGTGCGTATGAATGAGGTTTAGTTGGTCTTCTCGTTCTTAGTTTTGAGAAAAAGGTTACATTATGTAGGTGGTTGTGTGGTCTGTATTATTACATAATATATCAGTCCATAGTAATACCCTGGAATATGCCTGTTTGTGTGTTTCTGACTTAAGTATATGATATGGAAATGTCCCAAAACTATGGTTTAATCAGAAAGCACTGACTAATAAGGACATTATTCCTGTCCCCATTTGATAAAGGCAGTTAGGGTTGTGGTTAGGGTTAGCATTAATACAAATAGGATTTCTTTAAGGGCAATCAATTTTAGTGTCCCCATTTAGATTGTTAAGTGAACGTGTGTGTTTGTGTGTGTGTTTGTGTATGTGTGTGTGTTTGTGTATGTGTGTGTGTGTGTGTATGTGTGTGTGTGTGCGTGTGTGCATTTGTGCATGTGTGCTCTAATGTAACTCGTCATTTATTTTCTGCTGGTTGTTTTGTTTCTTTTATGTCACAACACACACACACACACACACAAACAAGGTCATAAAGCCAACATGTACACTCACTCTTGAGAAATATGCTGTTGTTTTCTACCTCACTCCTTCACACCCACCCACGTTCCACATTCCTGTAGCGTTTACAGGAAGGGATGTTAACTTATGACACACAGAGGTTAATTGGGTAAACAGTAGTAAAACATGAATACGTAGCTATATCCTGATCTGACCCACTGTACTTGACCACATCCCTGTTGTGTCCTGCTGTATACTGTATCAATCCTACCCACCTGTCGTAGTGTGACACACTGAGAATGTTGTTAGCAGTCTTTCACATGGCGTGAAAGAGACATGGGCTGCCTTGCAATTGACCAATATAATGGACTGTATGATTCATATAGAGGGTGAACTGTTTGTATTGGTCAAATAGAGGGTGAAGGGTGAAAATCTCATAAATTGGGAGGGGACAAATTTACTGGATTAGCCCACATAAGGCATCAGATGGTAGACACAAACACAGTCACCTTGCCTGCTAAGGAACACTACATAGACTGCACTGCATGTTTCTCTCATTGACTCAAATTCAAACAGCTGGAAAAGCTTGTTGATGTTACCGTAGTTCGCCAGCAAACATCAGCTAACCGCTAGCTAACATCAGCTAACCGCTAGCTAACATCAGCTAACCGCTAGCTAACATAAAGTGTGACCTGTAATTTAATGCAGAGAAAATGAAGACTGGTGATGATTAGAAATATGTTTTATTGTACTGAGTGGTAGTGTAAAGAAATGTCTAACATATCCTTTGTTTGACCAATTTACCACCAACAACAGACTGTCAGATTCCCACACATGCACCGTACATGCAAAATGTTAAACTTAAACACGCTATCAAGTGTCTATATTAATCACAAGTGCTTTCATTGCGTCTTATTAATCTTATTGAAATTCCATAGTTTTGTTTACATCTATAAATTGGGGGGGGGAATCATAGTTTTCAATAATATTAATAATACATACGCTGCTGTATGTATGGGTCATATAGAGGGTGTACTGTATGTATGTGTCATACAGAGGATGCACTGTATGTATGGGTCATACAGAGGGTGCACAGTATGTATGGGTCATATAGAGGGTGTACTGTATGTATGGGTCATACAGAGG
>JACXGJ010016187.1:0-12602 GCA_016801105.1 Esox niger
CTACACTAATATCTCTACCTACTAACACTGTTACCGCTACCATTACTACACTAATATCTCTATTAACACTATTACCGCTACCATTACTACACTAATATCTCTACCTACTAACACGGTTACCGCTACCATTACTGCACTAATATCTCTATCTATTAACACTGTTACCGCTACCATTACTACACTAATATCTCTACCTACTGCCACCGTTACCGCTACTATTACTGCCACTAATATCCCTACCTACTACTTTTTCCAAGTAGTATTGTAAATTGTTCCATGTTTTAATTATTCTGGCTTTAATTTTTTTAATAATCAGATTTTGTGTGTTTGTATAGCAGAATTGTTTAGTATTTTTGACAGGTGAAACTGTTTTGATCTTGAATTTCTAGTGCTAAAAATGTAGAGATAAATATCATATGGTTCTCTCTCTGTCATATTTGAGCTACACACTGTATTCTACACTATTTGTCTTTGAAGTGTATAGAATGACAAACAGGATTGTGATGACCTTTCTGTTGGACTCACTGACAGAGGGATGAAACCATGTAGTGAAACCACTGTAGAAACACAGCTTCTACACTGACTTCAGATATACTACGAAGGCACACACACTGGCACACACACTGGCACACACACTGGCACACACACTGGCACACACACTGGCACACACACTGGCACACACACTGGCACACACACTGACTAATGTTATGCCCTAGGCCTATATACGGTCAATGCATACGTTTACTTAATTTATCCGGAGTGACTGCAGTTAGTGCATACATGTTAGATTAGCTGGGACAAACCCAAAATGTAGTAGTAGTAGTAGTAATATGTACACTTTAGTCAATAAAGTAGCTAACTGCAAAATCAGTGATAGAAGAGAAAGATTCCACATGAATACAGATTACCCCACCAACTTCCTCTGTCACTCCTTATGTGAAGTGGTATTTACACACAGCCTAAACGCAACCAATTTGACCATGCCGTGAATTATAATAGTCCTTTTTATGTATGAAAGGTACGTGAAGGGAATCGCAATGGAAAGCCAATACATTTCTTTCCTGCGATGGACCTAGTTTACAGAATTTTATCGGCTCCAGGTTAGTGTGAACGGAGCAGTTAGGTGTAGGAAGATTTGTAAAAAATTTTTACACAATACAGACACTTTGAGGACAAAATGCGGAACACTCAACGTATGAACCAATCTCTGAAATCTCTTAAATCACATTCTGGGCTTGGAAATTGGGCAATGTTACTAGTGCTTATTTCCAAAAAGTGAAACCATTAAACCAAAGTCACACCTCATTTCTAATCAAGCCAATGCTTCGTTAGCCACTCTAGTACAGTAGAATGTTCGCTAAAGCCGCTTGTTCGCTAAAACAGTATACTTGCTGGCAACCGCCAATCAATGTTTCTGATTCTTGTATAGCTGGCGGGATCGGTAACTGAACAGTTAAGACCCAGCGGTATAATAATACCTAATTTAGTATGTTAACAAGCCGATACGAGACCCAAACGCTGGGCTGCATCAATGAATGACGAGGTGGTAAATTCATTTCTCAGATGGTTGGTTTACCACAATGTCTATATAAAGCTTGCGCCCACAAACATGGGTGTTACCATTTTCATGTATTAAAGATGACCGTAAAAGATTGTTGAATGCTTTTTGGAAAGAATATTGCGAAAAACCTGCATTTGCTATCTGAACGCAGTATGAGAGAGGCATCCAGACTGACATACAGAGAAAGAATGAGACAGACCGATAGAGAGGGAGACACACGCAGACCAACAGACAAAAACACACACACACACACACACACACACACACACACACACACACAGAGAGGGAGATAGAAAGACCGAGACAACCACAGACA
The DNA here is from genome assembly GCA_016801105.1 of Esox niger. Taxonomy (NCBI): domain Eukaryota; kingdom Metazoa; phylum Chordata; class Actinopteri; order Esociformes; family Esocidae; genus Esox; species Esox niger. Next base: position 1,878 of record JACXGJ010016187.1, read on the forward strand.
GACTGACAGGGAGAGACACCAGTGTAGAAGAGGAGCAAGGCAGAGGCTGTATGAGATAAGACAGATTGAAGGAGAAAATCAAGAAATGCCAATGATGAGAAAAGCCTTGATGAAAAGAGGAGAGGGTGGGAATGTGAGTGACGAGACTGAAGGGGGAAAGATTGTCCTTTTCATTGGTAGGCAGAACCAGTGGTCCCAAGCCCATGTTGCTATGAGTAATAAGAACTGGGGGAAATGGAGACAAGGCTAGACAATAAGACCTGAAGACATTAGGCAAGACATGCGGCTAGCCACGCACGCACGCACGCACACCTCCACCATCTTTAGTGAGTCTAATGTGTCAACACACACACACACACACTTTATTAATAGATTTCCACCGCTAACACAGGCTGTCACACACCGTGGAGAAGAGAAAGGCCACTGAATAGATGGAGAGACTGGGAGATCGGATGGCGGCTTCATTTGGCGCCTAATCTCCCTTGCCGGATTGTTCTTGAAGGTGTTTATACATCATCAAATGGAATATAGATCATCAGATGGGCAGCCCGGTTGCACAGCCTTTGCACTGGCTGATTTGATGGTAGTAGCCCTCAAAGAGCTTGTCATGCATTGACAGAGCTGTCTGTAAAAATCAAAAGAGTAGTTTTAACATTAGACTCGACAATTAGGATAATAAAAGAAAGCTACTTCCCCAGAATGACTGTGGAGCCATTTCCTCATATTACAGTTTAATGTCATTATGGGTTATTGAAGTGAGCCATATTGCATTTGGCATTTACTTTTTGTATGGGCGGTGGGTTGACCTGCCTTGTCAGGATTTGTGAACGTAAGCACGGTAGTACAGACCGATGGGTGTGTGGATGGACAGACAACCAGAAAAAACAAGAACATGCACTCACTCAGCATTAAGTTTTCAGGAGCAGTCATTAGGGGAACGGTTATGACCTATGGAGCCTAGTTTAGGACCTTGCAAAGAGTGTCTAGCAGACCTGGGGGTGACTGAGGCAAGCAGGCTGCGAGGCAGGCGGTCTGCGAGGCAGGCGGTCTGCGAGGCAGGCGGTCTGCGAGGCAGGCGGTCTGCGAGGCAGGCGGGCTGCGAGGCAGGCGGGCTGCGAGGCAGGCGGGCTGCGAGGCAGGCGGGCTGCGAGGCAGGCGGGCTGCGAGGCAGGCGGGCTGCGAGGCAGGCAGGGGATTATTTTCTTTCCTTTCCAAAATAGTTGAGGTACAGAAGCATTCAATTTGCAGTGGTCTCTAAATTTTAACCTTACTCTTCTGCACTCAAAACCTTCCTTTCCAACTTTTTTGGAAAGGAAAGAAAAAGATGCAATGATCTCTTGTCCAGAGCGGTATCTTTGTTTTTCAATGGTACAAGACTACATTTCAATGTTAGTGGAGTAACTTTTTATTCCACACAGCATTGTGTCTTTATTGGACACTGACAGAGCAGATACAAATGAGTATCTTTTAGCCAGTACATGATCCTTCATGACCTCTGTCTAGACGAAGGATACAAACCAAGGCAGTGGTTGACTGGTCATCTGGAGCACTGGGAGAGTTCCCGGTGGGCCCGTCAACCAGTAGGCCACGGGCCTGGTATAGAAATGTTTTTTGGCTTGGGTTGGGGTGGGCTTGCCCATTGGTCCATTCCTCCCATGGCTGGGTCTCACTACCAGCCCATCCCTTCTCCATCACACATCGGCAATAGCAGGAAACTTCATGCGAGCAGTGAGCAGCACAGAGAATGAATGAATTAGCACATAACAGAAAGGTGGGGCGAAGGAATCCATGGCGCACTCAGTTCAGAATGAGAGACATTTCAAAAAATGTGCCAACATATTCAGTAGTGGTGGCATTGTCGCACCAGTTGTAGTACTGGTTATCCATGTACTGTACATTAAACCACTAAGGAGATGAGAATGCCGCAGTGCCTGGCCCTGATCAGACACTAGCAGAAGGTGACTGCAGAATTGAGTCAGTCGGGGAATGTCAGCCTACTACTAGCGGGGACAAAGTAGATGAAGTGTTTAGGCTGTGTTGGGGATGGGAAGGATGAGTCGATAACAAAACATCAATACTGGGCTGTAGATATTAGCTAGCTAGCTAATGAACTGCTGTAAGCTAGGTACCAGCGTGCATTTTTGCCAGTTAAATAACGCAGCTAGCTTATGCAGCAGCTCATCATATTCATTTGACGCTTGTTTTGAATGTGTAGCTACTTGAACTTGTGTCTTCCAGAGTTATTACATCTGCAATTATAGTCTGAGATCTTCCTTGGGCTATGCAGCATTACTTTGTGGCCCTCACATACGGCTACACAATTAGCCAAAATATAATCTAAATTGCAATCCTGAGAATCAAATCGACAACTTACGCAAGACTCTGCCCGCCATTTGTAAGTGAGATTAACTACGCTGTTTACACACGTTTTGAAAATAACAAATCATAAACGTAATCATAACCGTATATTTGTCAAAGAAATCGCAATTCATTATTTTATCTAAATCATGCCGCCCTACCCTCACACATGAAACATTTTAACTTTTGAGGCAACAAATTTCATTTTTACATTACAATCAACAGGTTAATGTGTCTTCTAAGCCCTGCTACTTATATTAGTCAGTTCTTGATACAGCACAGATACTTTTTGTAAATGGAAAATGAATTCTTCAGTTTGATGATAGGCCCAGGTCAGCGGTGGTAGAAATGAGAGCCTGGTATAGCAAGGATACTAAATGTGACTTGCTCCTGAGCCAAGACATACTGTCTTTTTCTTTATTCTGCTTTTACTGTGTTGTTTGTTCTAGTGTTGTGCTCTCAGACATTTTGATATGTGGCTTACCCATTAGCACTGTCATTTGCTTTGTCTGAGTGAAGCCATCCTGTCCTATCTCAGCCTGTAGACAGTGTTTCTGAGGTTTTCAGCAGTTACACCGTATGATTATAGCATGTTAAGTCATGGTGGACGCTAGGAAGCATTGTGGGGATGTTCCTAATGGGTATTTCCGTTGGCCAGTGTAACATCCCAGTGGGTGGCTGTTTTGTATCAAACCCCATGCCTTTTTTGGTCCTTGTCCTTTCCTGAACCAAAACTCTTTTATAATTTTTTGGTGTGATTTCAAACAGAACAATAGAAACTCAATTCCTTCAAAACAAATGTTAAAAACCTTTTATAGCTTATGTGCACCACTTGGGCTATGGTGTCTTTGTATGAGTCAGGTAGTAGTTGTTATGTAAATGACTGCCAATCTGCGGGAAACAGACAATTCGATTAGCATAAAAACAATAATTGTCTCTAGCCCTTTATGTGAGATGTTTGGCACATCTATATATTAAAAAAACATACTTATACATTAATGATCCACTGAATTGAAAGAAATCCATTATGCATTTTTGAGAGGCCTTAAGAAACATTATTTGAAGAAATCGTATTTTGGGTGAACGCTCGTTGTACCATGTGCCGAAACGACAGCAGTGTGCATGCAAAGGGAGCTGTTATTTTCTGTTGAGCCAAGACGTTCTGCTTCTTAAAACGATGCCTGCTCACTCAGGACATTTTCACCGGCACATACTGTTATTCTGGGGAAATTGGCCGCACAATTTCAATGTTTTCTTGACTAATCGGTCTGGAATGAGTTGAGGTTTACATTGGGACATTATCAGCTGGCAGGAAGAGAAACAGGAGAAACATCATGATGCGCTAGAATAACGAGGATGGTGTTTTTCCGTGGGCCCTTATTCTGTCTTATCAGTTTGGCTGATCCGGTTGTTCAGAGGAGGATTGTGCTTAATATTAACATTTTGAATAAAAAGAATAGGCTTGTAGCAGAGTGGAAATCAAAGCTGAGTTCACTAAAGATTCTCTCAATGACATGTATTGCTATTATTACTGAAAGGCAAGCCCTGTGTTATGACACGACCATACCGCTCACTAATTGAAGTAGGAGCAGACTGCAGGTATGAATGCAAGGCTTGCATTCATTTAATTAAACTAGCAGCTTAAAAGAAATGTAATGGGATCTTGCGTTGGTGTGATGTGTGTAGTATTAAAATACCTTGCCTGCAGTACTGATCAGATCTTTGTGGGGGCACCTCTTAACTATGTAACTTAGTTGGTTGCAGGTATATAACCTAAGCTGCCTGCCGCTGAACAACACACCAACTTGTGTTAGGTCTACCTTAGTACAGTGTGGGTGGAATAAGAATTCTGATGCTTGGGTGTATGTCTTTTTTGGCTTTGGGGTTAATCTACAATTCTCCTTATCTAGTTTGGATTTATTATGATATCTGTGTAGGGTTAAAATCTGCTGCACATGTCTGAATCCGGCCTGTGTTTTTTTTTTGTCAATCTGTTTGTCCTTCCTGTAATAAAGCCTAATGTAAAGGCTCCAAATATGTCTCACAAAAGTCTGGTCTAATAGGAACACTTATTTCACTCAGTGCATAAGTGCATGAGGTGGCAGGGTGTAGCTAGTGTCTGAACAGTTACCTGAAGCTCCTTGAGCGAGGCCGTTAACGTTAATTGTTCCCCATACGGCAGGGGTTCGGTTAAAAAAGGAAGTCACATTTAGGTTTGAACCTTGTTTGCGATTGACAACACGTTACGTAATGCTTTTGGTTTTACCAGCTTGGATGACTGACAAGTGATACTTCAACAATATCTCAGTCTCCTGAGGTCGGTCCTGGGGGAATAAACGGTTGATGTGTACGTCTGTGAAGTGTAGGGTGTTAAACGAAAAGGTCCGCGGTGAAAGCAAGTGTCTAAGAGAAATCCGGGCCATTTTTAACGCCGATGGGCGAGGTGAAGAAGCTGAAAACATTGTTTTTTTAGTATCTTATCCTTCAGCATTGTTATTCTTAGACAGTAAATAAAAAGACAGCCTGTCAGTCACACCCTGCGACAGCCCACCCCCCGGTACTACGCAATATTGACTTTTTTGCAATCTTAACAGCAAATCGGACGTCTGTGGTTGTATGGCAAAAGCCATAGGTAATATGGCTTTTGTCAATGTGTAATATCCCCCATGGTAATTCAGACACCATTGTCGATTCCATATTGACACTTGAGTGTGGGACTGACTCAGCATCTCATTGTGTCGGTGTCCCTGTTACGCCTAATGAGAATCAGCTTTGCTACACGGCGGTCGGTGTAGCGTTGCAGTTCTACCCCACTGTGCACGTTGATTAAAGCGGGTGGGAGAAGACGACGTGTCCTGTGTGGGCTTTCTTCCTTCAGGTCACAGCTAGTATTTCACATCCGACTGAGCTCAGCTGTGGATGAGCGTATCGCAAAATACCGCCTGCTGCCTCACGCTACATGAACTGTTCTGACTCTGACCGGGCTACTGTATCTCTTGTCGTACACGACGACGTCCCAGGCTAACAACCCAGACCCCTCCAAGGCCTCAGGAAAAGGGCATCCTTCACAGACGCTGCCAAGTGCAGTCCTGTTAAAATGACTGTCATGCCAATGCTTAACAACGGCGCTGTAGTCTGTAGGCTTGCCGCTGAAAAGCTCCTTAATAAATGTGATTTACCACACTGCCATTCACTTTGTCACCGGCAGCCTCTACAACTGTGACCTTCACACTCTCGTAAATTGGCTCCCGCTACATTTACAATGCAAGACTCATTGGTAACAACTTATTTACAAGTCCCCTTTATCTTAGCTCACACCTTTGTTACCTTAGTTACCAAAATTGAACGTGTTCCTCCAATCATAGTTTGGGCTCTTGTTCATACACTGGTCACTTCTAAAGGCTACAATGACTGTCCTAGGGCAGTCATTAATTTAAGTTCATCGCCACCAATGACCGACCTTATAAGTTTGACACTCTTCACAACACACTTCTTAAAAAATCTATGCCATGTATCCATTCATATCGCCGTGTTTAGTGTAATATGATTTTGTTGTTTATTTTGTATTTCTACTGAGTTAATGTTCGTGTTTGTGTTGTCATGTCCTCTTTCGACTGATCCCTTTGGCCAAGTCTTATAGAAAACGGTAGGTGCGCTGTCGTAGTTGGTTTTATTACTGTTAAATAAATTCATAAATGATCTAGTTTGTGTGTGGGCGGGACACTTTGTCTTTGCGTGTCTATTTATTGGCTTTCTGCTGTCCATAGAAAGCGGCAAGGAAGCAGACACTATCTCTCCATATATCCTTCCGTAATTCCATTTCATGTCGCTTTTTGGCGCCGCAGGTGTTTGACAAACATAGATAAGATCCTAATCGCCAAGGACTGTCCGTCTTCCTCTGCTGCTAGGTTAGCTGTAACGCAACAGCAGCCGCGTCACATCATTTCATAGCAGCCGTTCATGTGTGATGCTTAACATAGTGTCGTCAATCGGTATGAAGGCTTCAAATAGCCGCTCTGTAGAGTAGCGGCTAGATTTGTTTCCTATCGCTTTATATATGTTCTAGCTTTGTAATGAATGACTTTACCTGCACTCTTAACGCGTGTAGCTGCGCTGTTAGTGCTTATTAAGTAGTGTTATAACACTCCTAGATCTATGCCCTCCCTGGAGTCGCTTTTCCTGGCTGTGTCTGACTGCTGCTGTGAGATGCATGCTAATCAGACACCCAGCTAGCAGGATGCGATGCACACAAGCGCTCACACGCATACACAATCCAAATTCGTTTGACTGTTTTCACCCTCAAGCCCATATATTTGTATCCATCCAGCGAGCGCACGCGTCCGTGCATCTGCACCGTTCCAAAGCCTCTATTTGATTCTCTGTCACGGCCGAACATGATCCAACCCGACAATGATGGTCTCCGCGGGTCTCGGCCCCAACACCAGCAATGGCAACCGTTTTCTCCCTGTCCGACCATAATGCATCCAGCCAGGATAACGGAACCGCTAAAGCACACTTCTCTCGGCCCTAATGCTGTATATTTAGCCAACTAATCATGATATTGTTTGTGTTTATTGAACACTAATTCAAACAATCCTGATAATTGGTCAAGTTTTATGGAAAACCAAAGGATTGTAGCTGAATAGAGCTCATCTGCTTTTCATTTGACATCCGGAGTATGTGGGAATTCAGTTAATGCGCTGCACTGGTATTATTAAATATGCAATCTGTTGTGTGTCCCGGAGAAAAGCACTTGATTGTATAGCACTCGGGTGAGGTCGGGGTTATGCCTCGCAGGTCTCCACAATAATAACAAGGGTTTGGATTTAGACGTTTCCATATTCATGTCAACAGTATTTGTCCCTTGATAGATACGGTTAGTGGTTTGTCTGTATGCCAACGATTCTATTTTAAGACGGTTGTCAGTTTCCCTTAAAAATGTCTCTCAACTCGGGCTGTGTTTACTGATGTTTAACTGTCCTCCTCTCCCACCCTCCCGTTCTATTGCTCTCGCGTTATGCCAATTAAGAGCTTTTCGTGTGTCCGTTCGTTCGTGTGTGCGTGCGTGCGTGCATGCCAGCTAAACATTTGACAGGTGGTATTAGCGACTGAGTTTACTTAGTGAAAAGGGCAATTTAAAAATGTGGCCAAGCTTATAAATGTAGTAACTGTTATTTATTGGCAAAGTCTACATTTTAGAAAAAACAGCTAAAGAAAACGAAACTGTTCAAAGCATCTGATGCAGAACTTTGAAAGCATCCAATTACATGATATACGATGTAACACTATTGAGGTGAATGAGCTGGCCAATCAGAGCTAGAGAAAAGGATAAATCTCCCTTCATACCTTTTTAACATGAATTGTCAAAATAAACTATATCTTAAATATATCATAGAAGTTTATCCCAAACTATATGTTGCAAACCCTTTTGGGACCACCTATTTTGATATGGGGTTGCATTACAAATTCAGGGAAAGTAACTTGGTTGTGACAAACAGAGCTGTAAATGCAGTTGTGTGCTAGTTTTCTTTTCTTTCCTTAAGTGCATTTGGAAAGCAATTACACAACCTCACTTTCTCCACATTTTGTTGCATTTTGGGCTTATCGGTTTATTCCTTATTTTCTCCCACCAGTCCATACACTCGTACTCTATTATGACAAAGCAAAAACATGTTTTTAGGGAAGATAAATCTGAAAAATAAAAACGTAGCTATCCCATGCATTTAATTATTTGGACACTTGCCATGACTCTCCAAATTGTGCTTGGACGCATACTGCATCATTTGATAGTCCTTGAGATGTCTCTAGAACTTGATTGGAATTAATCTGTGGCCAATTCCGATTATTGGTAATGATTTAGAAAGGCACACCCATGTTTGTGTGAGGTCCTTTCACTTCAATGCATGTCAGAACAAAAATCAAGCCATATGGTTGAATGAACTTTGCAAAAGATATAACCTCTGTGGGAGTTAAATGCTAAAGCATTGAAATTGGCCAAGTCAAAACCTGGACTTGAATCCCTTTGAACAATTATGGAGAGACATGAAGATTGCAGGTCATTGACACTCCTCATCCACTCTGAGAGTTTGAGAGGATCTGCTAGGAAGAAAAGGAGAAACTGTCCAAATGCAGAAATCCCACCTAAAACCCCACAGAGCAAGCAGTAAGACGTTGAAGCACAGTGGCTAGAATAATATCCCTAGAACCACAGGAATCTTCGAAGAATGGCCCCCAGGTTTGCCTGTCCTTTTCTGGCTGTGCTGTGTGGTGTTTATAGGAGACCATGGCTTTTTAAGGGCAATTCGTTCATGAAGATATCAAAACATTGATCGTTCATTAGCTTTTCGTAGGCGAGGGTTAAAATAAAAATAACAAAAAGATCATCATCTTTGCTGTGGGCACTGTCAGCAAGAGTTGTCAGGCAGAATCTAGATCAGAAATATGACCGGGTCATCTGGGGACAGGGATGACTTGGAGTCATAGGGCCAGGAGGTCCACAGGACTTCCACAACTTTAACCATGTGTTTTTTTTCAAACCTCATCGATGCCATTGGTAAAGCATTTGCTTTGCACTTTGCTACCCAACTGCCAAAACCTACACAACATACACAAACCAACCACACATGTTGGCCGATTAACTGTTGGGTTAACTGTAAAGGTTATTGATTACAAACAGCTGTCATGACCTGGGGGAGTGAAAAGGGACTGAGGCTGTAGAGGGCCAGTGAGACCATCCGAGGGCTTTCTCCAGTGAGTGTTCAGTTTTGCTCTCTCCATGAGCAAAGTAGAAGGCCATTTAGCACTAGATTGTCATTTATACCTGTCCAATAGAATAGCAATAGGGATCTATTATGGCGTGGTTCAGGTAACGGGTGTGTCCCAAAGTTGTTTGGTTTATTGATCCCCTCGCTGGAAGTCACACTCGGGTAAAGTGTGCGGTTTGGGATTCGCAGACTGATTCATTTTAGGCTCGCCTTCCAGGATCAGAGGTGAAAGTTCAGAGGTTTGTCTGAGGGAGGTCATTTGAAGCCTGACTTAATGCAGCCGTGTGCTTTGCTTTCCCTCAGATCCCTGAGGATAGTATGTGTTCATCCACCTCCCAATTGGTGCCCTGTTCCCTATACAGTGCCCTGTTTTTGACTGGCCTTAATGGGCGGAGGGGCCGAGTGTAGGGAACAGGGATTACCTGGAGGGTTTTCATAAATGAAGTGGGATGGATCTGAGAGTTTTAAGTGACTCTGGGCCGGCAACAAATTACTGGATAGACGGAGTAAAGAAAGCTGGCTGGGCACCATCCCAACACTCTTTCTTTCACTCGCTCTCTCACACACACTCGCAGATACAGATAGGACACAGCAACGTCAAATCTGTTTATTATGGATCTGTTGTTGCGAAGCTGTTCGATTGTGTGCATGTTCTGACCTGTCTTTTTTCCTCTCAGTGACTTGATATCGAAGGGGTTCTGTGTGTTTGACTGACTGGGAGTAATGTGTTGATGGAGCAGGGCAGATCTATGGAATGCTAGAAGATCTATGGAACGTGGGTAAAGAGGGGTGGTGTCGAAGGAGAAACCGAAGGAGTGAGGGAACATACTCAAGGAAGGGTGGGTGCGTGTGCGTGGCTGCGTGCGTGGCTGCGTGCGTGCGTGTGGGTGCGTGCGTGCGTACGTGTGGCTGCATGCATGCGTGTGTGTGTGAGTCTTGTATGCAGCTTGCTCTTGTATGACACTGCAAGGTCACAAGTCCCATGATAGACTATGTTAACAAGGGAACCAAATTGCACCTGCCTCTTAAAGCTACACTCAGGCATTTATATGTGCATTTTGGATAGGATAGGACAAATGAATACAAATATTGCTCAGTGAAACCAAAAGTTCTTATTCAGGTTAATTGTATGAATTTTCTATTGATTCTATGTTTTTCGTCATATCTAGCTGACAAAATCCAGATTGATAACTTAATAAAAACAGGCTCAGCGGTAGGTAATATCCCGGTTTCTTCCATTTTCATTCCTTTCCTTTATTTATTCCATTCATGGAAACTCTTTGTATTGCTGGCAATCGAGTAGTATTTCAGTCTGGGCCTATTTCCAAATGATCCATGCATTGTACATCAAAAGTATTTATATTGTTGTGGACTGTTGCTAAAGACCTGAGTTTATGCTGCAGTGAATTGGATTATCATATTTATAGCTGTAAGGTTTCTTGGTAAGGTAGTTTGCTGTAGAATGCACCACTGGTGTTGGTTAAGTTGCCACCCTGGTCTTTTCTGTGGAGTTTTGTAAAGGTAGGTGGCTAACACACACACACACAGACACACACACACAGACACACACACACAGACACACACACACAGACACACACACACA
>JACXGJ010016188.1:0-12602 GCA_016801105.1 Esox niger
TGTGTGTGTGTGTGTGTTTGACCGGGAAGAGAATTGCTTTGGCATGTCTATGGGCATCAGAAGGTGTGCTCTATTTTATAGGCGTGAGAGTGTGACCGTCACCAGCGTCCCTTGCTTCAGAAGACAGGATTTACCTTCAGCGACACCCAACAGAGCTCTGCAGCCCGCATCCATTGGTTTGCTCCTCATCACATCATCTCCCACCCACAAAGTCGCAAAAGCCTTCGCTCTTAAATCTAATGGCAATCAAACACCTTCCCTTATTTAAAACCCAATCAATGTCACACACCCCCCCATCAGATGGTATGTTCCGGCACTCACCACCCCACATCACAAACCCATTCCACCCGGGAGGCCTATATTGGTTTGCTCCAGCGGTCTTCATAAACCCCCATTCCTTTACGATGTATTTACATCAGTCACAGAACACCCCGCCGGCCTCAAATAGTCAGGCTGTCTCCATAAACACACACGAGGGGTCAGCCACAGGTCGGATATTCCACCCTGCAGGTGAGCCCTGAAGGAGAGGCCATTGTGGGACTGTGCTGTAAGGTGACACTGGCCTGGAAGGCAAAGGACACAGGGTGAGAGAGAGGTTGAACAAAGATATGGGAGCGGGAAAGAGTGGAGCAGGAGAGAGAGACAGAGAGAAACGAGAGTGGGGAGAGGAAGAGAACAGAGCAGGAGAGAGACAGAGAGAGACAAGTGAGAGAGAGAACAGAGGAAAGAGAGAATGAGAGAGAAAGCTGTCAGTTTGCCAGACAGAGTGCTGGTGGAACAGCGGGCTTCTATTTTAACCCAGTGTGTGTGTGTGTGTGTGTGTGTGTGTGTGTGTGTGTGTAATGAACTATGCCTGGTCCTCTGACAAGGACAGCAGAGTGTCAGTTCCTTATTTAGAAAGAGGGAGCACCCTGACCCCCTCTCTAAGATCATGCCGGATTAACAGTTGAAAAAACTGTTGTGATCACAGAATGCTAGAGGGACTCTTTCCTTCGCTTCTCATTAAAGTCAGTGCTATGTTGTAATTTAAGAGTTTATAATGAAATCATAAATGTGCCTATTCTTGCAAATACATTTTTTATTTTGCTTGCTTGAATATTTCCCCTTCATTATTTTTCTGATGCAATCGGATAACATGAATAGGCTTTGCTTATTAATTTCCATAGTCTAAAAAAGTGTTTGGGAACATCAAAAATGTTTAAAAGTAACTAATTACAGTTAATAATAGTAACTTACTTAGTTACTTCCGGTAGAAAGTGTGGTGTTAAGCTACAATACAGCAAAAGTCACCAATCCTATTAGCTCAAGTAATCATATACCAGAATGAGAAACAATACTTGCATTTAGTTCTCTAATCAAGAATCTCTTCAGTTAATGAATTGCATTTAAAAATCCGCAAATCACATCCAGAAACAGAATAGGTTGTCAAACAGCAGATGATTAGGTATCGAACTTTGGTTGTCCAACAGGAAAGAGATTCCAGCAAAACAACAGAAACCTTGATGATTGGTAATATGAGGGTAATAATGATGTGGTCAAAATAGCAAACAGCGACGATAAATATCAAATTGAAATTGCTAGGAGCTGATGGAGTGGCTTTGGAGGTGTATGATGGACTTTATCGGGACATCTGGTGCTGCCATCTTTGCATCCTTTGTTGTCACTTGCTAGTGGATAAAACCACAACAAAAAGCTAAGTTGGTCGCATTGAGAGAAATTGAGTAACGTGTCATTTAAAAAAAAAATCTACAGTAAGGGATTACTTGAACTATATAACTTAACGTTAGTACATTATAGAACTAAAACGCAGGTACATTACTCGGTAACGTTACAAAGGAAGTCTGACAACTGTAACTTGCGTTACTTTGTAACGTGCTAACCACAAAACGAGTCTGATACAGGTCACGTCTAGCTGTTTCATGTGGACGTATGTATCACCACTGCATTACCCCTGAAAGTAAAACGTTCCCAATGTATGCATAATAATGACGCCTGTTTTAAATTTCAGCAGTTCTCCAACCTCTCTGGGAATCCCAGCTGTTCCGTGTTCTTGATCTATTCCGGAGCGAACACACCTGATTAATCTTGTCAGGGAGGCAACCAGCCTTTGATTAGCTGAGCCGGTTCATCAAGAACACATAAACGTCCGGGGGGGAGGGGCTCTGAGGAGCGGTTTCACAACTGCTGCCGCGTGATAAAGGCAACCGGGGGCTGCGCTGCCCAGCGAGGACACCATCAACACCACATAGATTCATTAACCAGCCGCACCTTTCAGCTGCCAAACACGTCGCCTGAGCACGTGTTCCAGCCCTGGTCTTGACGTAACGCCTGTTTATTAGAGAGACAGGCGGCTACATTTCACGCAGCGCGTTTCTATTAGATAGAAACACAAGCGGTAGTAGGCGTGACTCAAAACCGGCCATCCACCTGTCAAATGCCGTGCGTCTGTGCGCGCGTGTGACTTAATATCGGTGTGTCAACACCTACGCTAGCTAATGAGGATGAATAATCTATCCCTGCGAATACGTGGATGAAAACCAACACTCAGATCTCTTTTTCACTTCCGATTCTCCCTCTTCGGTCGGGTTCCAGGAAGAGGATTCGGAGAATGCGTGGGCGGAGGGCTCGTGTGTGTGGTTTTGGATGCACAGGGGTCAGCTAGTGCCTCATCCACACCCGCCTGCTGTTATTTTTAACTGATCTGCAAATGCTGGAATATCGGTGAAGTGAAAATTTGAAGCCCACGCCCAACTTGAAATCGGCCAATAGAGAACAGGTGCTACAGCAGATGAGCTCCCTCCTAGTTAATGTGCTGCAGGGCCTTCTATTAAGATGTGGAAAACATAGTCGGTTGGAGGAACAGCCTGTGGCTTGCCGCTAGCCTAGCCTCTTACACTTTCCTTTCCCGACAAGTAGGCTGATGTATCAGACAGAAGTAGCCTGCTAAAAAAAACGCCAATTAAACAAATACAGCCTCAATAAAATAGAACTGAATTGGTAGCTACAACAATGTCCAGCCCTCAACCCACCACCTGCCTGTTTCTGTACGGACGGTAGCACTCCACACCTCCCACTGTGTGTTGGTGATTACATCACGTTGTTGCAAATTACCTTTTGGCTAATTTGATTATGTTTGTGCCTTTCAAACACTCATACAAAATATGTTTCATAACACCTTAACCTACCCGATCTGTGGATCCGACCAGCGACTGATTTATAATCACCCTGTGCATCGTGTGTGTGTGTGTGTGTGTGTAAGAAATGATTATAGCATGGATGTATGATCTTCACAATTCAAACCAGAGAGACAGAAAGAGACAGAAGACAAACAGAACCAGTTCTAGATGCCCAAGGCTGTGTGGTGCACGTGTTGCAGCAACGCTTCGTCCATTCTGACCAGAACACCGCCTCGCACGCACATTAGCATTTCCCTAGCCTTATGGGAACACAGCCAATGATTCCCATTCAAAGTCCTAATTTCCCTAAGTTTAACGGTGAACATTAACCCTACAACCTAGCCACAATGCTAACTTTAACCTTAAACATGACCTTAGCCAAAAACTGCCCTTTTCTTTATTGGATCGTCAAAAGTCCCCCCCCCCCAGTTATGATCAAAACTGATTTTTTTTTGGCCTCAATTCCCTCAGAAGCAGATTTGATTAGCAATATGCACAGAAAATCTAATCAGATTATCGAATTTTGAGGACAGGAATACTTATCGTATCAATGGGGTACATTTTTAAATAAAATCTCTAGAAAACATCAGCCCAACCATACCCAACTATGCGCTTGCTTGCGCGTGCGTGCGTGCGCGCGCGCGCATGTGTGCACCTAGAGTACGATTAGGAATGCAGTTTGTTTGGTTGACGGCCTGGTGTGACTTAACCCTGAAATGGAAATGGGAACTGCTTGTGTAACAGAGTAGCCACTGGATTGGCGTTTAAAATAAACAGAGAGAACCGTGCGGAAAATTTGAGGAAAGAGGAAACAGAGGGGAAGAGATATGATGTGGAATAATTAGAGACGGACAGAGAGGGACAGACGGACACAGAGGGATGGACGGGGAGACAAGGAGACTGAGACAGGGAGGCCATTCTCCAATATGGATATCAGATCTGGCATTCATTGAAGTGTAGTGGTCATGATTGTATGGGTGACTGGATACACACTCTCCTGTTCTCCTCTCCTGCTCCATTTCTCTCTCTCCTTCACTTTCTCCTGTTTCTCACTTTCCCCTCCCTCAGCACTCCCTTTCCTTCAAGATCAGCTACTCTCCCTTTATCATAACGGAGTCTTTCTCCCTCCTTACCTCTTGTGTAATTTATTCTCTTCCTCCTGCCTGTAATCCTCTTTCATCACTCTCTCCTCACAGCACTCCTCCTCCAACAACAGCCGGGGCTTTCTGTCTCTGCCCGCGTCCCTGTCTCCCCCTCATCTCTGGCTAGCCATCAGAGACAGTTTGGCTACTTCACATTACATTTCCACTAATTACAAGGATGAGATTCCCACAATCCTTCCCTTAAAAGGATGCTTCAGGACTTTGGCGACCAGTATTTTTTTTTCTTCCCCAACCTCCTTGTTTTGTAGTTGCAAAATCTGTGAGGAGGATTACGAATTTACCTCATTTGCTAACAGAATCCCTGGTTTGAAAGCAAATCTATTTTTTAGGAGGCTGCGCGGGGCTGTTCTCTAACATTTTCCCAATGCGAGCCAGCCCCCCCCCAGCAGTTTTGGTTCCTGCCAATGAGCCCGCTGTCATGTGAGTGACAGCTAGGAAGATGCACACACAGCTGAGAGGGGAGAAAGCGGGAGAGGGAGTCCTTCAGAGATAACCAACGAGCCAATCAGGGCACCTCATATGTCGGGTCTGTCAACCGTTTCCGGGGAGGGAGGGGGGTAAAATCTGTCTTGTTCATTTCCTCACCCTGTGTCTTCGCCTCTGTTCCTACACCACATGAAAGGAGAAGTGCAAAACTCAGCACCTGGATGGCTTCATTGATGGCTGACATTTGTATTGTGGTATTCATATAACATGAGACATGGCTCAGTCAAACACACACACACACACACACACAATAAATGTACACACACGCAATATATGCTCACAAACAGACCTCCAATTCAGAGCTGGTGATTCACGACAAATGTGGCTACTTCACATACCGCAACCTGAGTTAGTGAAGCCGGTATCGTCTGGTGTCCCCCATTCAAGCACTAAGGAAGAAACAACCACCAGGACACAGAGTGAATTATGTGTGGTACTCTCTTCAGGAGTCTATACACACACGGTCTCACACTCTCCCTGACACACACTCACATTCTGGCGTGCACTTACATGAAAGCACGGCGCGGCTCCCAGTTTCAGGACACCCCGACACGCTACACATGATGTGCATGACCTGACATCCGGTCCATTGTACAGGCTCTATCCAAAAGAAGCTGATGTGGTGAGGCTCGTGTGTCACCCCTCGAAAAGGTGACTCGGCCGTGCCGGGCGATTCTTTTTTAACGTTTTCGCCTTAAAGGAGCCTGTGTGTAGTTATTTTTTATGTCTCTCCGTTAAAGGAGCTGATGTGTGGCCAGATTCATGTGGCTTCACCTTATAAGTGTTGATCTGTGGTGGGATGCAGGTATCATAACATTTAAGGGGGAGGGAGAGCAAGTCTAATAAATACCGTGGCAAACTATGTGGTAGATAGTCTAACAGGCCTGCTGACATTTGGAAGGAAAGAAACGTGAGGAGGCTGCAATGGTTGACAGACTACAGCCTGTGGCCCAAATTCTGATAGTTGTTCAACAGCTGAGGTTCTGACCCAACACATCAGATGTTTTTCCAGAGATAATTGTCCAAAAGTTACATTTGTGAATTTTTTTTTTTATCAGAGCTGCCAGTGTACGCGAAACATACTCGAACTGCTGTAGGATGCGACAATGGAAATAATAGGTGACACGGCTGTACCGCTACTGTAGAATGAAAAGTGGACTGGCATCAATTACAACGAACAAAACCCTGGATATCAAATGGTCTATGTATGATGACAGCTAGGGTGGTAGCCTAGCCTCATAGGAGGCCTATACAATGACCGAGAGAGCCGAGTACTGACAAGAGGAATATCATTGCTTTCAATTCGGATCTGTAGCGTAAACAACGCAAAAACGAAAGCAGCACACCAAGGACTGGCCATTTAAAAACGACATTTTGGCGACTACAAACGACAAGTTGCAAGCCGGCTCGCGTCCCTACATTAACTCTACGGAGTGGGAATGTGTCGGATCCTATTTCTTCAGACCCCGGCATCTCTACTGATGTCTTATTTACTTGTCGTGTCAGCTCTCGAGGCATATATTCTGGATTCAGGGATGTCAGCAAATATCGATCAAAACCGCACGCGAGTATAATGAATTGGCGAGCGAATAGAATGAACCAGCTTACAGCAGGACCGCGAGGATTTTTTAAAGTTGTATTAACGTTAAAATCGCCACTATAATATTCAGAATGATAAGTTAATGAAGCAGTTTGTGATTTTGTTTTTAGGTTATATATGTTCATGTTTTGACAGAACAGGCCATTAGCACGGGCAATTAATTAAATACCAACGATCTACATTTACCTTACCCCTAAACCACACAAACTGCAATCATACAAGTTCAATATAACAGGTCAAGGGGTCTTTGAAAATGCACATCACTCGCCGAAATTCTCCCACTCCATATGTCTGACCAAAAAAAGAAAAGCTTCCCTTACCCATCGCCTGTGTTTGATGTCTCTAGGTGCAGATAGTGGTGTCAGATGTGTCCGTTCTGTCCCTCTGTCTCCTAGTTGTTGATGTATAAAAGATGAATTTATGCCATTTCCATCTCGCCACCAGAGCCTCTGCTATGATCCTGGTTGTGCAGATTAGACAGAACCGGGCTGGGGTCTCCCGTTATTCCTCGTCACATATTTATCTTAACACATGCATAGCTTCTCGAGGCTGCGGTGGTGTTTTTGCATCAGGACAGCAGTGGGCTAGACGATATCCTACGGGTTCGCTCGGTGGCGCGCGACAAAAGGGGTTGCTGCTAGGTATAGCTCGAGTCGACAAGCCAGCCTCCTCCGTTTTGTCAGTTCAATGGCAGCAGGTTCAATTCCTCGACGGCCAGGACAGCGCGCACACTGTTCGAATAACAAACAAAACGCCCTCTAACGAGAGCAAACGAAAAGGAAAAGGACCGCGGTCGGTGTTGCTGCTGCGCGCGAAGCACGGTTCGCTAGGGCGAGTGATCTGACAAATGGTGCAGAAGATAAATCCATCTCGATTGGCTCGAGCAGAGGTGATGGAGGGGAGTGGAACGCGCTGTTGTCTATCCCGATAACACCGTTTTTGACGTTTTTATGACTGGTCGTCGTTGGCGCCGCCTTCTGCCTCCCGTTGCCGCTTTCTCTTTTCACCGTTATGTTATCTGTGAAACAGCCTCTCTCCGGCCGTCTCGTGTAAACCCTGGCCAACAATAGCGCTTGAACTGCACGGAATATGACGCCTTTCCGCTCATATGAAAAGCAGCAGCAGACCCCCCTCCCTCTCTATACTTTTTATTCACCCTCTCTCCGTTGAAATGAGAAAAGGGGAAGAAACAGCGGAGGGGGGTGCACGAGACAGGAGCTCCTCCCCGTGCTTGGGTGTGCTTATCGCAGGAGTGTAACAGAATAATAGTGGGCGAGGGGGGCCACGTGTAGGGGGTTTAGGTGACGATTGAAATAAAGGCAAAATGGTAAACAAGAAAGTGAGAGAGGGCAAGTGGTCGAGCAGCGCCGTAATGTAATACATTTATAACGTGACTCTGCAACTGTCGTGATACGTTTGACGCACATCAGCCGGACATTCCGTTTTGTTTCTCTGCAACATGTAAATATCGGTAAAATCGTTTGGAATCGCTACACCCGTGTTGGCTCCGCCCTCATGTAGCGAGGGACGCCCTCTCTTACCCGGACCCACACGATCTCCCCGAGGTAAATACAGATAGCATATAGAACCCGGGAGACAACTATGTGCGTGAGCACCAACTCGCTTTAGTGACTATTTCAATACGACTTTGGTTTAGAGAATAGGAAGGGACACAGTTTGAGATGGGTCTGAATCTCTGAAATGATTTCAATGGGGGGTTACAGACACGCGGAACAGGAACGAGGACGCGTTATTTACACTTCATTGCCTTGGAACTAAAGCGGGACGAACGACAACAGCCCTGCTATTTATCAAGAAAAAAAACTGACGATAGACCCATTCTCATTATTCTTTTAGTATGCAATGATTTCAGGACCCTTAACTCTTCAAACACAAACATTAAATCGATAGACTTCGGAATGATTCCTTTCTGGTTACTTTTATTAGACAGACACAAAAAAGTTAAGCTAATGAATTAATCTAAAAAGCATTGTCAAACTGGCACCTTCTGCCACAAGGCCCACCTTCATGTATAATTCATTCCGAACATTTGTTAAACATATTCTACGACCTGTATTTGTAAGATTCAGAGAAGTGGTAGTTTCCATGTTTTGAAACACCCCTTTCATGGCTATTATATTTTCAGTTTTCCACATTGAATATAATAGGGAAGACATTGGAACTATGATATAACTCAATGAATCATGTATTAGCCAAGTGTTACAGATCAAAATACATTTGAAAACTTCTTCAATTAGCATGTCTTTGCATTCATGACAGCTTTGCATACTCTTTGAATTCTCTCAACCAGCTCCATAAAGTAGTAACTTGAAATGCATTTTAATTAACAGATGTGTCTTGTTAAATGTTAATTTGTGGACTTCCTGTCCTAAATGAATTTGAGCCAATCAGTAGTGGTAAGGTAGGGTTGGTATACAGAAAAAAACAAGCAGTATGATGAAACTGGCACTCGTGATGTCCACTACAGGAAAAGCCCAGAATGAACTGTGCCACAGAGCATAAATTAATTATTTAGCAGAATCAGACATTGGCAATTAAATACACCTAAGATTTGAGCCCAAACAAATGTTCAGAGGTGGTGTAAATCAGACCTTAGTCGTCGAATTTCTGCAAAGAAACCACTACTGAAGGACACCGATAAGAAGGGACTTGCTTGGGCCAAGACATGAGAAATTAACATTAGACCGGTGGAAATCAGTCCTTTGGTCTGAGTCAAAATGAGATTCTTTGGTTTCAACTGCCATGTCTCTGTGAGATGCAGAGGGTGTGGTCGGAAGGTCTCCTTTGTGGGTGGTTCCTACTTCACAACATGGAGATGGTGCGATGGTGCTTTCTGAAGTCAGTTTGTGATTGATTTACAATTCAAGCAGCATGGCAACCACATCATTCTGTGGTGATACGCCATCCCATCTGGCTTGTGCTTAGTTGGGATTATCCCTTGTTTTTTAACAGGATATGACCCGAAACACACCTCCAGGTTGTTTAAGGGCTATACGATGAAGACTGAGAGTGATGGGGCAGCATCAGATGACCTGGCCTCCACAATCACCGACCTCGACCCAATGGAGACGGTTTGAGATGAGCTGGACCGCAGAGTGAAGGAAAAGCAGCCAGCAGGTGCTCAGCATAAGTGGGAACAAGACTGTTGGGAAAGCATTCCTGGACACAACCTCACGGCGCCGGTTGGGAGAATGTCAAAGGTGTGCAAAGGAGTCCTCAACGCAAAGGGTGGCCACTTTAAAGAATCTAAAATAAATGTATTTTGATTTAACACTTTTGGTTACTACATGACTTGATTCCAATGTGATTGTATAACAGTAAAAAAAATATATATAATAATGAGTAGGTGTCCAAACATTGACTGATACCGTGTCCACACACAGTCAGGATTTTATACAAACACACACCACCTTATATACAGTCTTGTTTCCACTTATAAGGTATAAGGTATGTTTGTTTATGTATTTGGACATGACTTCAATTTCAGAACAGATAAGGTTAAACTAATTTAACAAAACAACCATGCAAAAATAACACTTTTCAATCATGTACACAAGTAAACAGCAAAAAGCAATTTCCTTGGGCAGAAAAACATGGTCCCTTAATCATCCCATCAGTTGGCAAATGATTAGAAAATTACAGACTAACTCCTGCCTCACAAAATACCAACTGTTGGTAAAAAACAAACAAAAAACCTCAGAATTGGGCTCCCTGTGCAAAGGTTGTTATCTCTAGTCAGAATCAACTTCCTGAGTCAATTGTCAGAATCAGGCTGCAAGCACTTGGCCTACGTGGGAGAAGATGCATGACTGTCATTTGCCAGAAAACCATCTTAAAACAAACAGACTAACCCTGTGTTACAGAAATGCAGGGGTGAATTGAAGTAGGCTGTGTCTGCAAGAAAGCCCCGAAAGACATCACAGCTGAGGCAGTTGACAGAAGACTTTGCTGTTCACAAGGAACGCCTGCATTACGTTTGCCCATTAAAATAAAATCAGATTGATCAGAAATACAGTGTAGATATTGTTAATGGTTTTTACGACCGAGTTCGTTCTTACTTAAGTAACCTCTATACATATTATTAAAGGCTGCATTCTTACAGGCCCATTACCACCAACCACCACTCTGTTCCAATGGCGTTCTGATAGCTAATTCAAGTTTAGAATTTTAAACAGCTAATTGAACATTAGAAAACCCTTTTACGATTCTGCTGGCACCACTGCAAATTGTGCCTGGTTAAAGAAGCAATAAAACAGGCCTTGTTTGGACTAGTTCGGCATCTTCAGCATCAATGTTTTGGGTTCGATTACAGGCTAAAATGGTCAGACACAAGAACTTTCATAAGACACTTAGTCTATTCTAGTTCAGGAGAAATGAAGGTTTTTCCATGCGAGAAATTGCTAAGAAACTGAAAATCTCTTCAAAAGATGTGTAGTGCTCCCTTTCCAAAACAGCACAAACTGTCTCTAACCAGAATAGAAACAGGAGTGGGAGGCCCCAGTGCATAACTGAGCAAGAGGACAAACACAGTGTCTAGTTTGAGAAACAGACGCCTCACAGATTCTCAACTGGCAGCTTGATAAAATATTACCTGCAAAACACCAGTCTCAACGTCAACAGTGAAGATATGACTCCGGGATTCTGACTTCCTAGGCAAAGCTGCAAAAAAAAAAGCCATATCCCAGACTGGCCAATATGAACAAAATATAAAGAACACAGACATGGGACAGAGGAAGAACTCTGCCTAGAAGGCCAGCATCCCGGAATCGCAGAACAAGAATAGATTGATGAGTTTCAGGAGAAAGTTCTGTGTTTGGCCATTTTGAGCCTGTAATTGAAGTGTTGATGCTCCAGATATTCGTTTAGTCTAATGAAGACCAGTTTTACTGCTTCTTTAATCAGCCCAACAGTTTGCAGCAGTGCTATCAAAATCTCAAAAGGGTTGTCTTATGATCAAATCAGCCTATTAAAATGATTAACTAAGGACATTTCTAAGTGACCCCAAACATTTGAACAGTAGTGTACTTCCAAGAGATTTATTTTGATTGGTATATAGTTGAACATTTCTTTAGTGCAATTTCCTAGCAAGGTCACCTTTCAAATGTCAATAGATACACACATCGAAGTGTATAGTTACTTTCTTTGTGTTCAGAAGAATTGACACCAACAAGCCTTAGGCAACTTTACAAAAAAGGTGTGACAAAGCAGTAGCATTTGAAGTGTGAGAAACTCTGCATTAGGAAATATGCACAAACCGGTCTGTCTAACGACTCGAAAGGCAGTCCAATAAAGCCTTGCCCCAATGCACTCAATTTAAACTGGGTAACTTGAAGAGAGCTTCTCTCTATTTTGGCTAAACATCAGAATTGATATTCAGTTAATTAGATCAGTTAATCAGATTGACTTATTCAGGTGAAATGGAACAACATCTCCGCAACTTTTTCAACCGCTGTCCATGAAAAGAGACACTTGAAATGTAAGCCTGTAAAGTCGAAAACATCCCAAAGACGTCACAGAAGTTAACTTGTGTTTTACAGTTTACTTTTACAAGGCACTACTTCAAAACAGACAAAACATACAGACAACATTTATAAAGCATACACAAACATTGATAATGTCCAGGTTGGGTGAAGTCCATTTCTGCCCAGTCAGGAAACACTGTGATTCCAATTCCTTTCAAATCTAGTAGGAACATTTTGGAACTGGAATGAAAAACTGTCTAAACCTGATGGAATTAAAATGAAATTGACCCTAAACATGAAGCGCACATATTATAACCATACCTAAAATAATTGTAAGATGTACATGATTTTATGACTATAAAACCAACAAACCAAAGTCATCCAATCACATGCTCTCCTTGCTGAACCTGTAAAGAGAGGGATAAGGGGGATAGAAGTAAAGGTAGCGAGAGCAAAAAAAGAGGTACAGGAACATCACGGTGAGCTCCATTCACTCGAAGGCTATTTCGTGTCAAACTATCAACCCTAAACTGATCATCCACCCCCCTTCCCTCCTTCCCTGCTCCTCCCTCGTTCACACAGGAGGTCCGGTACATCCGATATGGCTGTAGCCAGCTGATCAGAGGGTTGTCCACACCGTCCGTCTCTGTGGCATCCAATCAGTTTTAAAGAGCACCCCCCCCCCCCCCCCCCC
>JACXGJ010016189.1:0-12602 GCA_016801105.1 Esox niger
TGTGTGTGTGTGTGTGTGTGTGTGTTCTGATGTGTGTGTGTGTGTGTGTGTGTGTGTGTGTTAGCACGGTGGTCAGGGCGGTGGTGGCTTCCAGGCCTGAAGAACTATTGGCTGTCCTTCAGGATTCCTCTGCCCTTCTCCCCCCGCTCCTCTCCCCCGCTCCTCTCCCCTCCTCCTCTCCTCTCCTTCCATCCCTTCTCCTTCTCCACTCTCATCCCTGTACCCCCTCCTCTCCTCATCTTCTTATCTTATCTTCTCACCTCCCTATCCTCTACTGACTGATAGGGGAACATCATATACTCCATCACTCTGCTTGGGTTCTCCTTGTCATTCTACATACTGTACTGTATGGAAGGTGGACACAGGCCCTCCTCTGGCTTTCTCTCGCTCTGCCTCTGTCTTTCTCTCGCTCTGCCTCTCTGTCTTTCTCTCGCTCTGCCTCTCTGTCTTTCACTCGCTCTGCCTCTGTCTTTCTCTCGCTCTGCCTCTCTGTCTTTCTCTCGCTCTGCCTCTCTGTCTTTCTCTCGCTCTGCCTCTCTGTCTTTCTCTCGCTCTGCCTCTCTGTCTTTCTTTCACTCTGCCTCTCTGTCTTTCTCCCTGTCTGCCTCTGTCTTGCTCCCTGTCTGCCTCTGTCTTTCTCCCTGTCTGCCTCTGTCTTTCTCCCTGTCTGCCTCCCTCTCTCTCTCTATCTGCCTCTGTCTTTCTCCCTGTCTGCCTCTGTCTTTCTCCCAGTCTGCCTCCCTCTCTCTCCCTGTCTGCCTCTGTCTTTCTCTCTGTCTTCCTCTTTCTCTCTGTCTGCCTCCCTCTCTCTCCCTGTCTGCCTCTGTCTTTCTCCCTGTCTGTCTGCCTCTCTCTCCCTCTTTGTGGCAGATGGCAAACCCTAAGGCCTCGGCTGGTGAGACCAGTGTTCATTTCCTCCATTCACCCTTTGTTTCTGCTTGGAAGGCACCAGGACCACTCAGCAGAGCAGAAGAGATTATTCTGGTCATTGAGAGAACAGGAAGGGATTGGGTGGGGGGGGCTAGGTGGGGGCATGGAGAGACTAATAATCTCACAGTCCAAACATAGTAGGAACACAGGCCCTCGTTATTTCTAAAGTCTGTTCTTCCTTTTGTTGACCATACAGAAAAATGACGGTCACGGTGTGATGATATCAAATAAAAGTAAAGAAAGCTGATTATTTGATGACTATTTGAACAACTGTGCCATCAAGCATAACTTTTACACAGTTTTGGTTCGGCGTTTGTCTGTCTGTAAATCACACCGAAGCCTTTACCCTTCGGTTTCCCATAAACTGTCATTTGTACTATGTTATCATATGGACTTTATTTCAGATTGAGATACCAGAGACAATTTGCCATTAATACTTTAGAAGGAGTTTTAGGAGCTACATTGTAGGTATCCCAAAAACAAATATAAAGAAAATCCCCAAAAATGTATACAATTTATGTATTATCATGTAGTGGTTTATTGATTTATGATCACAGAGTGTAATGATGTATGGCAACAGAGTATAATGATTTAGGATCACGGATTGTAATGATGTATGATCACCAAGTGTAATGATTTATGATCCCAGAGTGTAATGATACACAATCACATTTTATCAGTGATGACTTGACCAATTGGGTAGAGGGGGCAGAGCTGCCAACTGGTGGTTGGTTAAAAATAAAACAGCCTGTACTTGGATTGCAGAGTAATTGTTCGATATGGCGACAGCAGTCCCAATGAGATCATAGGGATAGGATGATTTTAACCTGAGGGGAGGATAGCATGAATTTAACCTGAGGGGAGGATAGGATGATTTTAACCTGAGGGGAGGATAGGATGATTTTAACCTGAGGGGAGGATAGGATGATTTTAACCTGAGGGGAGGATAGGATGATTTTAACGCGAGGGGATAATAGGATGATTTTAACCTGAGAAGAGGATAGGATGATTTTAACCTGAGGGGAGGATAGGATGATTTTAAACTGGGGGGAGGATAGGATGATTTTAACCTGAGGGGAGGATAGGATGATTTTAACCTGAGGGGAGGACAGGATGATTTTAACCTGAGAAGAGGATAGGATGATTTTAAACTGGGGGGAGGATAGGATGATTTTAACCTGAGGGGAGGATAGGATGATTTTAACCTGAGGGGAGGATATGATGATTTTAACCTGAGGGGAGGATAGGATGATTTTAACCTGAGGAGAGGATAGGATTACTGGGGGCAGAAGATTATTTTAATCAGAGGGATAATATGAAGATTTTAACCAGAGAAAAGGAGGAGGATTTTAACTAGAGAAAAGGATGATTATAACCAGAGAAGAGGAGGATGATTTTAACCAGAGAAGAGGAGGATGATTTTAACCAGAGAAGAGGAGGATGATTTTAACCAGAGGAGGAAGAGGAGGATGGCTAGCCAAGATGAAATGTTCTAGATTGCCCTTCAAATGCCATGACACATGAAGCACACACACCAACAAACACACCCACACCAACACACATACACACAACAACCACACTAGCAGAAGGAAGAGGAGGGAGAAGAGAAGGAGGTGATGTCTGCCTCTCCCTTTCAAGCAATATGAAATATCTTCTCAATTACAGACATATGCACACACACACAGACAGGCACAGGCACACATAGATACACGCACACACACCATCCTGAAGAAGCTCCCAGGGCTGGGCCAGCTGCCACGCTCTGAATGACACACGACTCCTTATAAACCAACCTCCGTCTAGTTCTCTCTCCCTGAGAGACACACACACACACACACACACACACACTTGGACACCTGGCAGGTATGGGCCGACTGCCACGGTCTGAATAATAGACGTTTGAGTCTGCAGCCGTTTAGCCGGGCTCTGAGGCGAGCCAGCCGAGCCAGATTGAGACAAGGACTTGGCAGAGGGCAGCAAGGCATCCACTGATGTCTCAATCTAGCCTGTTCTTCAGAGACACACCCCCTGTTCCTCAGAGACACACCCCCTGTTCCTCAGAGACACACCCCCTTCATCACTTTCCTTCTTTATCTCACCCTCCATCTTTGTTTTTTCAGTGTCCGCTAGCTGTCATTGCCTAAGCGCTACTCTGATTTTAACCAGGAGTAAAATAATTAAAACAATGCATTTGAGGCTTGCTGTGGGATAGGTTCACTGTGCTTCAGTTATGCCATTTCGAAATGTCTTAATCAAAAGGAAAAAGTATTTACAGTCCCCTCCAAAAGTATTGGAACGGTAAGGCAAGTTCCTTTGTTTTTGTTGTTCACTGAAGACATTTGGGTTTTAAAAGATGAGTATGACACAAGAGTTCAGCATTTCATCTTTCATTTCCTGGTATTCACATCTAGATGTGTTAACAACTCAGGACATACCACCCTTTGTTTGAACCCACCCATTTTTTAAGTGAGCAAATGTGTTGGAACATGTGATTGACAGATGTTTCTTGATGCCCAGGTGTGGCCTTTTAGGTTGATTGTTCAAACATTAAATAGCTCTGCATGACTAGTCTAAGTTTCCATCCTTGGTTTAAACCTATAAAGACTGCATTTCTTGTTAAAGAGGATAAACCAACATGAAGACCAGAGAGCTGCTTATGGGAGAAAAACAAGCCACTGTCAAGCTTAGAAAAGAAGGAAAATCGACCAGAGCCATTGGACAAATATTAGGCATAGCAAGCCCAACAATTTGGAATGTCCTGAAAAAGTAAGAAACTTTTGGTGTACTGAGCAACAGACGTCGAACAGGTCGGTCAAGAAAAACAACAGTAGTTGATGACAGAAATATTGTGAGAGAACCCCCAAAACATCAGTAAGTGACATCACCAACGACTTCCTCAGTGCAGGGGTGAAGGTATCACAATCCACTGTTCAAAGAAGACTTAGAGAGCAGAAATATAGAGGACACACCACAAGATGCAAACCACTCAATAGCAGAATCGTAAGGTCAGATTGAAATTTGCAAAGAAGTCCAGAGATGAGCTGCAAAAGTTCTGGAACACAATCTTATGGACTCATGAGACCAAGATTAATATCTACCAAAGTGATGGAAAGGCCAAAGTGTGGAGAAAGAAATGGAACTGCTTATGATCCGAAGCATAAAAGCTCATCTGTGAAGCATGGTGGATGTAATGTCATGGCTTGGGCATGCATGGCTGCTTCTGGAACAGGCTCATTAATGTTCATTAATAATATAACTGATGATGGTAGCAGCAGAATGAATTCGGAAGTGTACAGAAACATTTTGTCTGCCAATTTACAGAGGAATGCATTGAAACTAATCGGGAGGAAGTTTATCATGCAGCAGGACAATGACCCAAAGCACAATGCCAACAAAAAAGTGGAAGGTTTTAAACTGGCCAAGTCAATCACCTGACCTTAACCCAATGTGCATGCATTTCACCTCCTTAAGAGGAGACTGAAGGGAGAAACACCCTGAAACAAACAAGAACTGAAAGAAGCTGCGGTAAAAGCCTGGAATAGCAGTTTGGTGATGTCGATGTGTCGCAGGCTTGAGGCAGTTATTGCAAGCAAGTGTTATGCCACCAAATATTAAATGTTATTTACTTGAAGATTATTTGTTCCATTTCTTTGCTCTCCTAAAAATGCTGTGGTCTAATGCAAACGGTGATGTCCTAAGTTGTTTAACACATCTATATGTGAATACCAGGACATGAAAGCTGAAATTCTGAACTCTTGTCTCATAGTCATCTTTTGATCTTAAACCCAAATGTCTTTAGTGACCATCAAAATCAAAGGAATTTGCCTTGCCGTTCCAATACTTTTGGAACAGGGACTGTATTTTCCCGTTTCTCAATATACGCCTCTCAACTTAATTTTCTCTCTGCCGGTGTTTGTCTCTCTCGCTTTCATTTTCTCTGTCTCTCACCCTCTCAGTCTCTCTCTCCCTCTCTCTGTCCGTCTCTGTCTCCCTCTTGGTTTTATTGGTCTGTCTGTCTGTCTCTCTCCCTCTTAGTCATTCTTTCTCCCAGTCTCTCTCCCTCTCTCAATCGGTCTCTCTTCCCCTGTCTGTCTGTCTGTCTGTCTCTCAGTCTGTCTGTTTCTCCCTCTCCCAATCTGTCTGTCTGTCTCTCTGTCTCCCTCCCTCTTCCAGTCAGTATGTCTCTCGCTCTGTCTCCCAGTCTGTCTGTCTCTCCCTCTCCCAATCTGTCTGTCTGTCTGTCCCTCCCTCCCTCTGTCTGTCTGTCTCTCCCTCCCTCTGTCTGTCTCTCTCTCTGTCTCCCTCCATCTCCAGTCAGTCTGTCTCTCCCTCTCCTAATCTGTCTGTCTCTCTGTCTCTCCCTCCCTCTGTCTGTCTGTCTCTCTGTCTCCCTCCGTCTTCCAGTCAGTCTGTATCTGTCTATCCCTCCCAGTCTGTCTGTCTCTCCCTCCCAGTCTGTCTGTCTGTGGTGGTGTGGACAGATGGGCAGGCCTCCTGGCCTCGGTATTGGTATTCTAATGATATAATCAGTGTGAGGATGTGCCATGGCTGCTTGCTCAACAACTGATTAATAATCATTTAGTCTGCACCTGCTCAGGGTGCCGGACAGCCGGAGATGTTGTAGCAAGGTGTGTGTGTGTGTGTGTGTGCGTGTGTGTCTGTGTGTGTGTGTGTGTGTGTGTGTGAGCGAGTGAGAGAGCGAGAGAGAGAGAGATAGAGGTTGTCAGAGTGTCAGAGAACAAATGGCAAAGACATCACAGTGCGACGTCATGCTACGTGTCCCTCACGGACTCTTGGTCTAAACGAATACTTGATGTGCCCCCCCCCCGAAACACACACACATGCCAATGGGCCTTGATAAAGGTCAGCTCCCCTGTGTGACTTTGTTTGAAGCACCCTGATAGAGTGTGTGTGTGCGTGTGTGTGTGTGTGTGTGTGTGTGTGTGTGTGTCGGGGTCCGGGTGTGTTTTGGGGAGGGGTAGATGCGTGGGGTCGCTTCGGGGAGGGGTGTGTCCCAGCCTCCTGGCGGTCATGGATGCTAATCGCCCCAGGCAGGCCTCAGAGGAGCCGGGGGCAGGACTTGTCTGCCTGACCCCACCCCACTGCCCTGCCCCGCTGATCCTGGGGCGGCGTGGCCTGGGAGGTGGTGGGGGGGAAGTCGGCACGCATCACACTCAGCACTCAAACGCTCCGGGGGAGGGCATGGAGAAGATGAGCGAACAGAGGGAGGATTTAGACCACCCACCGGGTGACCAGGAGTCCCCCCCGTCACATCCTGCCTACGACACGCCGACGGCGTTACCTGTCCGCCATACGTCCCGGTTCGGCCGTTCACACAGTCCGTGTTCATGGTACAAATATACATGTGTATTGGCACGTGACAGAGTTTGACGACTTTTGACCGGCAGAGAGCCGAGTGGCATCGCTGGTTTTGATCCGGGAGCCTCAGAGGGAAAACCAACTGTTGCTCTGCCCCCGAGCAAGGCTGTTAACCCTCACTGCGCCCCTGTGGATGGGAGATAAGACGATACTTAACCTGGTGACAGAATAAAACCTGGGCCGGTTATTCATGAGTATCGAGGCTAGCAAAATCTTTTTGTGTTGTTTTTGAGGGAGTTGTGGATTTCCGTGCAGCTTGGCTGGCATCGGTTCGTCTGGTTACAGTCATGGTATTTGACAATGCAAACATCGTGGCTTTATAATTGATGACATTATTTATTTTTCCATCGATCTACGATACATACCATACGACGACAACTTGAAAACAAGTTTTTATAAGTTGCTTGTCAAAACTTCTTTCAAACAACATATATTTTCAAAAGGTAAAATATATACACATTTACCTCAGTTAAATGCATTTTTTTACTGTACAATTTGCAAGCCCTCTCTCACCACATACACAGATATTGGAGAGAAAAGAAAAGACTGAGTGTGTGTGTGTGTGTGTGGTGTGTGTGTGGTGTGTGTGTGTGGTGTGTGTGTGTGTGTGTGTGTGTGTGGTGTGTGTGTGTGTGTGTGTGTGTGTGTGGTGTGTGTGTGTGTGTGTGTGTGTGTGTGTGTGTGTGTGTGTGTGGTTGGTACACCACATGGGTTCTCAGTGTGATGCTTTGGTCCACACTGTGAATAACTGACCTTTCTCTTCACTGTCAGACGTAAGAGGAGAGGGGAGGGAGAGGAGTGGGGGTCATGGTGGTGCGAGAAAAGGATGATGGAGGTAAAGTAGGACAAGAGAAAGGTAAAGAGACTGACAGGGAAATAGGGATGAGGAGACACAAAGAACATCATCCCTCACCATGGCATTTTTTTGTTACAGTTATTAAGTCTCATCCTCCAATACTCTGTGGTACCATAACAACATTATCAAAAGCCCAGGACAACCCTCGTCTCCTACCACTATGTAGTACATTAACAACATTATCAAAAGCCCAGGTCAACCCTCGTCTCCTACCACTATGTAGTACATTAACAACATTATCAAAAGCCCAGGTCAACCCTCATCTCCTACCACTATGTAGTACATTAACAACATTATCAAAAGCCCAGGTCAACCCTCATCTCCTACCACTATGTAGTACATTAACAACATTATCAAAAGCCCAGGTCAACCCTCATCTCCTACCACTATGTAGTACATTAACAACATTATCAAAAGCCCAGGTCAACCCTCATCTCCTAAAATTCTTTGGTACATTACCAATATTATCAACGGTCTGGTTAAAATCCCCTCTGCTTGCATTAGAACGTTGGTGTGGTAAAAGCTTTCACTGAGACAACAAAGCAACAACTTCTAGACCGCTGCTGTATGCTTCTCCACAGGAGGAAGAGGTAAAAGAAAAAGAGAAAATAATTATGAATTATTGTTATTATTATTATTTCTTATTATTAATATCATGAGTTCGGTCATTAGGGTCACCTTTCCTCCCTCCCTTCCTCCCAACCTCCGACCCCCCTCTCTCTTTCTCCTAGCAGGTGTTATCTCAGGGAAGTGTCTCTCTCTGGGAAGGAGCAGGTCTCTGGGCGACTATAAGTGGCTCACACTGTTTGTTTCTTTATTTGTTTATATCTCGTTCCCTCCTTCCTTTCCTCTCTCCCTCAGTTCCTTCCATCACTCCAGAGACACTTGAGGGCATGCAGAGCGAGGGAAGGTTAGCTAACTGTGGTGTGAGTGTGCGTAGTGAGGGAGCGAGCGTGTGTGTGTGTGTGTGTGTTGTTACAAGTGAGGGCCTCTGTTCAGTATGTGGTGGACCTGAGTGTGACGGAACAGAAGGCAGATGTACTCAGATAAAAACAGATAAACGCACAAGAGAAATGAGCGTCTCCAAATGCTCACCACTCAAATGAGCACTTCCACTTCACACACACTGAACTAGACACATGACTTCACTGCCCTTACAACCCCGAAACACCACACACACACACACACACACACACACAGACACCACACACACACATCTCTCCAAAGCATTTCCCTCCTCCACAAACCCTGTGTCCCCAGAGCCCGGTGTTAAGGTCTTCAGTAAGCGGAGCAGCGCTGAACAATACCCCTGTGTCTCTCAGTGGAATCGTGCTTAATTGTGTTAATTTACTGCTTAGCTTGAGACGGGGCACTGGAGGCCCGTCTGTGTGTGTGTGTGCATGTGTGTGTGTGTGTGCTAATGGGGGCAGTGGAGGGGAAGTATTTGAACGTGGCACACAGCTGACAGAAGGGGCTTCCTGTCTCTCCCTCAGAGGTTTCCACGACGATGATCAACTCCTCGCCTTAGTCCTCTTATCGCCTCAGCACACACACACAAACACACACACACACACACACCCATGCAAGCACGCTCTAACATACACACACACACACACACACACACACAGTGCCTAAGGCGGAGGCCAGATGTTGAACAGGAAAGAAGGCGACTTGTCACAAGTTACAGTTCTACACAGCAGGTTGAGCCGGAGGTCACTATTAGCACACACACGCACACACACGCACACACACACACACACACACACACACACACACACAGTGAGGCCTTCCTTTCTTATCCCATCAGCCAGTGTGGGTTTCTGCCTAATTGAGTAGCAGGTATCTGCCTGACAAGATTTCCTGCAAGAATACCTCTAGCAGCGCACACTAATGAGTGCTCTTTAAGATGCCTGAGAGCCTCCAGGGGAGGGTGCCAACCCAGCTATTCTCCCTGATTACCGAGGCCCTGAGGCCAGCCACCACTGCCATACCAGCAGCCTGTAGCATGTAGCTTGTTAGCGCGGAGATGATGACAACACGTTGTTAGCTAGAGTGGTTGTGGTTGAAAAGAGCTGACAGAAACCAATCCACTAAGTGATAACTAAAACGAGACTGTGGATGATGAATAGGGCTGAGGACTGGACCGGCTCACACTGGTATTTAGATCTATCACACACAGAAAAACACACAAACACACAGACAGAATTTGTGTCTGTCATTATCATCTTTGGTTCTCGCCAACTTGCTCAGAAAATGCACCAGATGTGCTCTCTCTCTACCCCCCTCTCTCTTGCAGTTATTCCAGAAAAGACTCTGGCTCAGAGGTGTGGGTGTGTATGTGTTCATGCACTCTCATGGTCTTGTTGGAGCTGCAAATGTCTTCCATTTGAATTCCTGGCTGACCTTCTCAGCTTTTCATACCATTCCACCTCCAAACCCAGTCAACCGAAGTCCCCCTCACAGTGCAGCACTCAAAATGGTTTGTGTAGAAGTTGTTTTCTGTTATTATGCCTGTGTTTTGGAGTCAAACTGAATATTCGTGATCTGAATTCCTATAAAGCTTTTACATTATTTCATGGATCATTTGGTCTGTTTTAAATGTTGAAATAAATTAACGGGGTGAGGAGGCAAAGTTATGTTCCTTAGTTTTCTGAGGAATTTGAATATGTTTCAAATAAATGTTCAGGTTTCAGTACTATATTTGGTTGGGTGTGTTTTATACTCTCAAATGCAAGTTGCATGTAGCTCAGTTAACCATGAAATTCAACGTTTGAAAGCAAATAGCTCTGACAACATGGGGCACAAATTGGCACATACCTACACACTGCTCCTAGGTTGTTGCTGTGAATCATGATGTGTTCTCAGTAAATTGGCCTGTTAAAATTAAGGTCAGAAATACTAATAATAATGAGAAAAAACATATACAATTATTCTCAAATGTAATAACAGTACACTGAATCAAACAATATGATACAACACTACTGGTATGAATTCAATTAAGCTAGCTAGCCAGCAAAAATGACTGGCAAACGTGTCTTTCTGGTCTGTGATATCGGAGATATACCCAATGGGTTTTGCATTCAGGATTCTCTGGTAAGTATGGCTGATAGGACAATGTGACGGTGTGTATCTTTTAGCAAGCTTATGAGTGCAGTCTACACTAACTGCAGCTCTCTTCTCACATCCAAGTGAGGGACAGTTACATGTAGGTGGATTGACCTCAACATTATTCTCTGTTCTGACAGATCTTCCTTCACACAGAAGGACATAAGCTTGAAGGCTTCTCACAGTAACTACTGTTGTCCCAATGGAGCTCAAAAGGCGTGCCTCAAAGTGTAGACATGGGAGCTTCTCATCCTGGACAACCAGAACCCTTGTCATATTGGGAGATAAGAGACCCTCAAACTGAAAGCCAAAAGACTCTTAGACCAGGAGGTAAGTGATCCTCATACTGAAAAACAAGAGACCCTCATACTGGGAGACAAGAGACCCTCATACTGGGAGACAAAAAACCCTTATACTGAGAGGCAAAAGACCCTTAAAGTGAAAGGCAAGGGACCCTCATGATGAAAGACAAGAGACCCCGATACTGAGAGACAAAAGGCTCTTGTACTGCAGAGTGAAACAGCCAACAACTCATCCCAAACCATTTTTGGTTGGAACCAAATATCTCAAATATGGACTCATCAGACCAAAGGACAGATTTCCACCAGTCTTCTTCTTACGACAATGCAGAGCAACCATCAACCCAGTGACTCCCACGGGATGGCTGCCCATTCCATTACAGACCCGCCATGTTTACCAGTTGGCCGCAGACATCATGGGCAGAAAGAATCAATTGGCATCTGCCAAAGGTAAAACCCACCAGGATGTAGGAAATATAGTTGCAGATGACTCTTCAGACCATATTACTTTTCTCCATTGCTTAGGGGTGGAGGTTTTGTACTACTTAGACCAAGCTATTCATTCTTGTCGGTTGGCCTTGGATACAAGTGCTTTCGAATGGCAGCCCTGACTGCATTTCCAGCTTTGTGAAGCTCACAAATGTGTCTACGTTCACCATATGCTGTCATGATTTTAGACTAGAGAATCTCCCCATTGACAAATAGAATATTTTTTTTACCGATTCACTGGCAATTAAGGGCTATGCTATTTTGCCTCTCTGGAACTCTGTCTCTGGCCTCATGTTGCTTTGAAAACTCACATGTGAAAGTGTTCGTTGTCGAACCTCTTTTATAACTGACACGTTTACCGCTAATAGGCTATCAACCTAAAGTGACCTCTGCGGCTGGGTTTGTAATTATGATCCAGTTATGGTCAAAGTAGCTTTCCTTTTCCATGTAGTTCATGTTATTTTGTTCAACCCCTGTAGGTCATCGGCAAAAACAAGCATTTGTCTTCTGAATTGTGGAGACAAATACTACGGGATTTTCTAAGAGAACAGTGGCGATTCGATAATTGAAATAGAAAACCCTGGTGAAAGCCCCGCCCACTGCCAAAATCATCCGGTTCTTCTCTTGCCCATTTTGCCCGTTTCACTTCATGATTTAACTGTGTAAAATGCTCCTCCCCCACATCACTTTCAATAACTTTAAAACACACCGAATGAAACGATCTCAGATGTCAAGGAAGCAATCGTACGTTTTAGCGGACTTGTTTATCCGCCAGGGTGCGTGGGGCGTGAACATGATCGGTCGCGCGATCTCTCCCGATCTTTCTGTCTTGTTCTCAACCCTCTATATCCGTGCCTAACTCTAAGTGCATTTCCCGTCCCTCCGTTGTTCAAATTAGCAGTGTAGGAGTGTAGTAGTGTAATTAGTATCTTAGTTGTTCGGTAGCAGGTTAATTATCTAGACTCAGTAATAGGCCTGTGAGTCTGACGATGCCATTATGACTAATCACTCTGTTTTAGCTACAAACCACTAATTACTACTCACTCACTTCTACTCAGCTTGAAGAAGAAGCAGTGTTCTGGTGGATAGAAAGAGAAACAGAGTGAGAGGGAGAAAATGAAAGAGAGGGAGAGTTGGACAGTTTGTGCGTGTATGTGTGTTTTTGTATGTGTGTGTGTGTGTGTGTGTGTGCCTCAGGTAGCTCACAGCTCAGTGGTTTATTGGAAGAGAGAAAAGGCGACATGAAACAAAATGCTTTTCACCCTGAAACACATCATGCAAATGCATCAGTCTCAGTATGAACGCTGGCCGTCATCTTTATGTGTGTGTGTGTGTATGTGTGTGTGTGTGCGTGTGTGTGAGCACACCTCTTTGTTGGCCTCCTCTCTGATTCCATGCCAGCATCATTTCCATCTACACACACACACAGACACACACACACACAGAGAGTGTACTTATATTCATGCAATTCCATGCATAATTTAGCCAGCTTTATCGACAACAGAAGTGGCTGAATACAAACTGTCCATTTCCAGCCGCTGCCT
>JACXGJ010016190.1:5000-12599 GCA_016801105.1 Esox niger
TCAACATATGTAAAACATACACTACCAAAATATCACCAACTCATTATGCCCCACTAGGGGAAAAAATACCTTGGACAATGTGTGTACCAGCGTCCGTGATGCATACAAAGTAATTCCCCACATTGGACTCTTGCTTCAAAACTGACAACACTTAACCAACTAGGAAACTTAACTTGAAAGTACCCCTTGCTACTCCAGAAGAAAAAGTGCTCTCAATCTCAGAATTGAGATACCCTCATGACTCCCATGCACATTTACCGATGAAACCCCATGCACATTTACAGATGAAACCCCATGCACATTTAGAGAGGCAGAGCAATGATGACGTAGTACATTGATTCAAATAAAGCTCTGTAAAAAAAAATTAAGAGACCACTGCACCTTTTTCCTTCCTTTCCTAAAAACTTGAAAAGGATAAACAATTTGAGTGAGGAACAATATATAATGCAGTACACATGTTTTGCATCCAGCTTCGGTTTTCGAGTGATACTTTCGAAACATTTGGCTAAAGCATGCACATTTTCCACAGACCCTCTTCAAACTACAGTAGAATGTTTTGACAGTCCTTATCCCTTCTGATTCTCTGATCAGCTCTGACCTCAATGCATATTAATATTTACCAAAACAAACAGAGCACCAGAGATGTCCTGGAACCAGAATGTCGACACTCTTTGTGCTTCCTTCTCATTTATTCTTTCTATTTTTCTTTATTGCTGGTGCTCTTTACTGAATCTCTTAGTATTTTGTA
This sequence comes from Esox niger, assembly GCA_016801105.1. Lineage (NCBI taxonomy): Eukaryota > Metazoa > Chordata > Actinopteri > Esociformes > Esocidae > Esox > Esox niger. The sequence continues at coordinate 5,749 of JACXGJ010016190.1, forward strand.
TTTTCTTTCTTCTACTCTGTGTGTTTTCTTGCTGCTTCTTTCGTGTATTTGATTGTTCATGATGTACTGTACTTTTATTAGTATTTCCAGCACAACAGAGGTGTTGATGCAGATGATTAATATTGTTCCGTTTTTTGAAATTGACCCAACCTGTCTCCAAGGTGAACTATACAACAGATAATTGTTGGTTTCTACTCCTCACTTGATGAAATCTGCTTCAGTTTCCACATCAAAATATTTGTTTTTGTCTGTTCTCTGGCAACGTATTGTCTTAATTTTCCCTGCCACAGAAAGAACCCTCCATCTTTCCATTCCAACTCTCTGTAGATGTTGAATTTCCTCTGTTCCCCTGTTTTCTCTAGATGGGGCCTTGTATGTTTCTATGTTAATTCCACTCTGCCCCTTATCTCTCTGTCCCCTTCTTGTGTGTCATTGACCTTTGTGGTAAATCTAATTGACTTTCCAATCAGTCCATAAATGGGCATTTCTGATCCCGTAACCCATATCAACATGACGACAACTGAACGACACATTTTAGACAACGCACATGTATGCTAACATTTGTACACGGATGCACACACACATGTGCACACATAAGGTCAACATGATAGCGTCAACAAAAAAAATATATACGGAGATATTCATTACAGATTGAAGACCGTTCCCAGGGCATTTATTTAGCCTGCTGCATTTAGCACTGGACAGCCGAGTATAGTACAATAATAGACAGAGTGAAGAGGTTAATGGAACTCCATCCAAACAATGGAAATGTCATGGAAATTCGTGGGTGAAAGATGCAGTGAAGGAAAGATAGTGAATCTTCTCATTGACAATGAGCCAAAATTGGCTTAGATTCAAGCTGTTATTTGTAGTTGTACTTCACTTTATCTTTATGTAAAAATATGAGCATGATGTTAGGGTGAACTGTCCATGTCAACCCCAATATACATTTCTTCATGTCATCATCACCATTCCACTGAATTGTAAAATTACTTTTACCACAATCACTAATTACTGTGTGCTAGCTATACTTCCAGCTTATACAAATGTAGTGCAATCATTATCATAGGTTTACCACTGCCAACACAGAAAAATGGGTGGTTGTGGGGGTGTTCAATAGTTCTCTCAATAGGGATGAAAAAACATCATTTAAACACTTGCGTCAACAACGTGCATTAAACTGACTTTAATCTCTATGGTTAAATATGAAAAGTATCATTTAGAAAAAATGGAACATTGGTTCTCTCAGTTAAAATACGGAGCAATGGGTGGCAATGGCTTAGCAGTAACAACTACTCAACCAGAGATTTTTTTTTTCTAAATGTTCTACATCTGATTTGTACAACTACATGGGCCTTTTAAAATAAACAAATTAAAGTATTTGCTTTTGACTGCCAATCATAGCATTTTTCTTCTATTCAACACAGTCTGTGAGTTACATTTAAATCTTCATCCCATTCTTAAACTGCTTTGTGATTTGCACTTTTTCCATTCAACATTTTATTTCTGTTGGTTATTCTATGAGATTACAGAAAGAACTGCCAACACTCTTGAGTGATTTTAGTCCCTGGTAAGACAGTACTTCATTTCCCCAGGGTTGGGCTCTAATTGGTTCATCTGTTTCTCAGGTTACATCTTCAGGAACTGCACAAAGGATGGCTGGACAGAGATGGACCCTACATATGAAAAGGCCTGTGAGTTTGCTGGGGACTCAGAAACCGGATCAAAGGTTTAAAAACGTTACTTTACTCCTAACCCCCACATACATCTGCATCTCTAATTCAGTCATTTGGTTCTGACGGGAGATGGAATGATATTGAACATTAGAGTTTTCAGATTAGAAACTTACATTCATACGGTTGGAATTACCTGGCCTGTATTTTCTTTCTCTCTTTGTTGCTCGTTACCCTGTTTTATGTGTTGCTGTCCCTCATTCCCTGATAAGTAAGCAATATACAATAACATTACTGTCTAGCCAAACATCAGATATTTCAGTATTCATCTAAGAGCCCCGGGTGTTTAGATTTACCCAACCATATGAAAACAGGGCTGACATTTAGACAAATCTGGAAGAAGAAAATGGACTGATAGAATGGACAGAGATAAAAGGATGAACTCCCCAGCAGCCACTGCTGTTTCTCTGTTATGATCCCCTTATCAAATCCCTCTGTCTCCTTCCCAACTTCTCCCCAAACACATGCAAGCACAGACACATATACAGTGGATATAAAAAGTCTACACACCCCTGTTAAAATGCTAGGTTTTTGTGATATACAAAAATTTGACAAAGATAAATCATGTCAGAACTTTTTCCACCTTTAATGTGACCTATAACATGAACAATTCAATTGAAAAACAGACTGAAATCTTTAAGGGGGAACATTTTTTTTAACTCACAATAACCTGGTTGCATAAGTGGGCACACCCTCTTTTAACTGGGGATGTGGCAGTGTTCAGAATGAATCAATCATATTCAAACTCATTTTATATAGAAGTCATTACACACCGGCCATCATTAAAAGTGACTATGATTTATCACAAATAAAGTTCAGCTGTTCTAGTAGGAGTTTCCCGACATTTTCTTAGTTGCATCTCAGAGCAAAAACCATGGTCTGCAGAGAGCCTCCAAAGCATCAGAGGGATCTCATTGTTGAAAGATATCAGTCAGGAGAAGAGTACAAAAGAATTTCCAAAGCAATAGATATACCATGGAACACAGTGGAGACAGTCATCATCAAGTGGAGAAAATATGGCACAACAGAGACATTACCAAGAACTGGACGTCCCTCCAAAATTGATGAAAAAACGAGAAGAGAACAGGGCAGGGAGGCTTCCAAGAGGTCTACAGCAACATTAAAGGAGCTGCAGGAATTTACTGGCTGTACTGGCTGTGTGCTACATGGGACAACAATCTCCCATATTCTTCATATGAATGGGCAGTGGGGTAGGGTGGCAAGATGGAAGACTTTTCTTACAAAGAAAAGCATCCAAGCCTGGCTGAAGTTTGCAAAAATAAACATTAAGTCTCCCAAAAGCATGTGGGAATATATGTTACGGTCTGATGAAACCAAGGTTGAACTTTTTCGTCATAATTCCAAACGGTATGTTTGGCTCAAAAACAACACTACACATCACCCAAAGAACACCATACCCACAGTGAAGTATCGTGGTGGCAGCATCATGCTTTGCGGCTGTTTTTCTTCAGCTGGAACTGGGGCCTTAGTCAGGGTGGAGGGAATTATCAACAGTTCCACATGGGGGTGTAGACTTTTTATATCCACTGTATCTCCACTTACAAACAGAAGAGCCAGACAAAACTTTTCAGGGCCTTGAGAAAGGTCGCACATTTGAAATCCTGTCGCACATTTGAAATCAAATGAAGAATTTTCACTCCCCAAAATAATTTATTTATATACATATTTATATTAAAATTTGCTAGACTTATATAGTCCAATGCCCTGTTCAGGAAAATACAATTCCAGTAATATGATTGACTATCGCAAGGGAAGACAAACCTGGTATGGCCCAAGTGAGGGCAAACCTGGTAAGTTCCAAGGGAGGGCAAACCTGGTATGGCCCAAGGTAGTGCCATGCCAAGGCGATATCAGGATTTTTTAATAAATGGAGAGCCATACATTTGTTTTGTAATTTGTTTATCATAAATGATTTGTGGTTCAGAATAGAGCAGTAAAGAAAACAATGCAATTTATACAGTAGGTCCATTATAATGTTGAAATAATTTTTAACTTTCTTGGAAAAATTCTGATTTATAAGAAAGTTATTTATTCTTTACCTCATCTAACAATGATTTAATTACTGTACCTACCACGGAGGTATGGAATTGCCTTGCGGACTGGAGTTTGCCCACAGCGGGACTATAAGGTCAAGGTGAAAACCCACTGACAGTATTTGAACACCTCTCTGTTTTAATGGTGAGGTAGTACTCTGTTTTTGATTGTGACCTGTGACCTTTTGTATTCTAGACAACATACTTTTTGACCATCAGTCAGGTCTACACCACTGGATATGCCACCTCTCTGATCTCGCTTATTTCCGCAATCATGGTCTTCACGATGTTCAGGTAACACTAGGACATTAGAACCTGTGATGACGAAAGTATTACACAGTGAGACTGGGATACATTCCTAATATACAGTATGACAACAGTAATAATCATATATGCTATGTATTTATCATATGCCACAACCAAAGCAACCAATATTTATGTGTGCATTTATTTTGTGGTGTTGGTGAGCCCCAGGAAATACGCCAAATACAATGAAAAAAGGTCAGTTTAATAGGATGTTACTTCTTCCATACAGGAAGTTCCACTGCACTAGGAACTACATCCACATTAACCTGTTCTCCTCGTTCATCCTGAGAGCCAGTGCCGTATTCATCAAGGATGGGGTTCTTTTTGCTGACGAGAACGATGATCACTGCCTTATGTCCAACGTGAGTATCGTGCTTTCATAAACACCCCCCCACTACAGTGTACCTACAGTCCCAGTGCTGCCTCCAACTGTAACATCCACCTTTCACCACCACCACGTATTTAGATATTCTATTCCATATCAACATCTACGTCATGTACATTTACGGATTTATTTTACCTTTATTTTACCAGGAAGTCCCATTGAGATCAAATATCTATTTTACAAGAGAGACCTGGCGAAGGTAGCAGCCGTATAAAAAACAAAACACATTAAAATGCAACATATACAACATGAAATACAAAAAATCCACAATAAAATCCAACAAAAAAAACATTATTTAATGTGAGATCGTGTATTCCCAGTCTCTACAAAGGCCCTTAATTAAACTTCATGTCATTATTCAAATGTCATTGCCTTCAGTATCTCATCTTGTTGTATGCGCACGACGTCAGCGGGTGAGCATGTGAACACTATCTCGGTAGAACACATTTTGACTCAGTGAAACAAGAGTGACAAAGAACCGGTCAATACTTTCTTCTCAGTATCCTTTTATGTTGATACACCGGTCTGCTTCTAAAAGGAGCTCGCCAACCAGTTGATTTGGCCCCCTTTGTGTGATGCGAGGCCCCTAGATCAGAAAACCTGTAATGACTCATTAAAAAGTGACGAGAGAGAGAATGATGAAAGCAGGACGAAGAGAGAGGGAGGAGAGACAGAAGAGAGAGAAGAGGAGGGATAGAAAGGGAAGAGAGCGGGACGGAGGGAGAGGAGAGAGAGGAAGAAGGGATGGTAGAGAGAAAGCGATAGTGGGAGAGAGAAAACGGCCATGCATAAGGAAAAGAGGAGAGGTCACAACCCAGCGGGACAGCATGGTCTATATTTAGATACTAATTCCACAGCACACAGAGATAGGGGGATTAAAGAGGAAACTACATAACTAGGAAATGGTGAGAAAGGGCGAGTGTGGCTCAGGGAGACACTGGAGGGGTGGCGGTGTGTGTGTGTGTGTGTGTTTGTGTCTGTCTGTGTGCGCGTGTGTGTGTGTGTTTGTGTCTGTCTGTGTGCGTGTGTGTGTGTGTGTGTGTTGAAAGGGTGATGCAGGGTCAATGAAGTGAGGAGTGACGTTACAGGCTGATAACTTTTGGAGCTTAGAAACAGTTAACACGCTCCTTCTTGATGAGGTCTGAGACGGTTGTTCTCGGTCCTGGATGAGAGGTCGCCCATACATGCACTTCATGGTTACAATGATCATCCGTTCGTCAAAAGCTCCACCCTCACTGGCCACTCGCGTTGACCTGATTAGGACAGCAGGCGATTGGACATACTTCACACTGACATCACCTAGCAGATCGTCGTGCACTCAGGGCCGGTCGGATGCTGCTGTAAGCATCGTGTGTCTGTTGCGCACTGTGTCCCCTGTAGACGTCATGCAAGTCAGCGGTGGCCTTCTTCCAGTTCAGTATCCTGGCTAACTACTTCTGGCTGCTGGTGGAAGGCATGTACCTCCAGACCCTTCTTGCCCTCACGTTCGTCTCACACAAGAAGTACTTCTGGTGGTACACACTCATTGGCTGGGGTAAGTCACCTTGAACGCTCGGCTGCCTCATCCTTATCTCTCTTCAATTCATTGTCTGTCTCTTTTTGTTTCACCCTCATTACTTTTTTAATCTTGTCCTCCCTCACACATAGAGAAGAGATAATTGAGAATCACACCAATGTAGTATGTCTTTTTGAGGGGGTTTCGCTACTACTACGACAACTAACTGGTTTTAGTTAGATGAGGTCTGGAAGCAAAATTGTTATTAGTGTAAACGGGCGAAAATGTTGATTGTCTCACCTCACTTTTCTGACTGATACTTCATTAGCTGAGGTCTGAACTCTCGCTCACTGCGTATTGGAGGGGAATACAGTGAGGTAAAAAAAGTATTTGATCCCCTGCTGATTTTGTATTTTCGCCCAATGACAAAGAACTGAACGGTCTATAATTTTAATGATGAGGTTTGTTTGAACAGTGAGAGACAGAATAACAACTAAAATCCAGATTAACCTATGTCACCATTTTTATAAATGTATTTGCAGGTTAATGAGGGAAATAAGTATTTCATCCCCTCTCATTCAGAAAGAATTCTGGCTCCCAGGTGTTCTTTTTACAGGTAACAAGCTGGGATTAGGAGCACATTCTTAAAGGGAGGGCTCCTACTCTCAGCTGTATCAAATTCAATCAAATCAATCAAATTTATTTTATAAAGCCCTTTTTACATCAGCAGTTGTCGCAAAGTGCTTTCACAAAACACCCGACCTTAAAACCCCAAGGAGCAAACAACAGTAGTGTTGAACTTCAGTGGCTAGGAAAAACTCCCTATGAGAGCCGAAATTTAGGAAGAAACCTAGACAGGAACCAGGCTCCGAGGGGTG
>JACXGJ010016191.1:0-12592 GCA_016801105.1 Esox niger
CGACATGGGTCAACTACACATTATAACTAGTCCTGTCCATTCAGTACTCAATTGTTAGAAAACTGTGCCAATATTTGATTCTACCAATTGAACACCATTCCAAATGCCGCCAGTTTTAGCTGTTTGGACCAAACCTTTATTGCGGAACCTGAATCTCTAGACAGATGCGTTTATAGTAGCAGGGATTGTACTGTAAACTGGGCCCAGCTAACGCATTAGACCGAACTGCATTCGGTTACGGTCCAAAGACATAACTACCACCAGATAAGGAGTCGGAATTTATGTTTATTCAAAAGTCATTTTTTTCTACACTATTTTTTTCCTCCTCAGCCAAGCTGGGTGGGATGAAACCAGTTAGTTCTGCAGTGAGGACTGCCATCTAGTTGCTTATCAAATAATAGATTGAGCCTCCATCAATGGAGTGACTGTGTGCTTTGTTGTTGGACTGGAGAGAGCGAGAGGTCACCTCCTGGAGGTTGGTGCGATGGTTCAAACGCTCTCTGACCTTTCAACTGCAGTGGGTTGGATCAAAGAGCTGTTAAGTGGCTTCTGTCTATCTCAGTGGGGATACTGAATAGTAGGAGACATGGCTATAGCAAGGCGATTGGCAGCTATGAGTAGTAATTATGGCTTTACCTGGTTAGCATGCCTGGGAGAGTCCCAACGTGACTTTCACAAGGCTGTCAGGACAAACATTTAGTCAATATAGATTTACCAGGTTGTCAGGTCAAAAATGACATCATGTCTTTACCAGGTTGTCAGGTCAAAAATGACATAATCATGTCTTTACCTGTGTCCGGTACGTATTTGCAAGGGGCCAGTATGTTAGCACTGCCTGAGACGATTTTTTCCCCCAATCCGCCCCCCCTTTAACTGGACAGTTAGCGGCTATAATCCCTTACAGAGTATACGACCATATACAGTAACTGACCTCTGACATACAGTAATGTACGTATTGTTGCCTCATCTCCCTGGCGTGGGGAGATACCGGCCAACACCGGCCGGTTCGCTTTCCCACCGACTTCTCTTCTGAAATCCATCCGCTGTTTCCATGGCAACCTGTCACCAATTGCGTTTTGGATGAGAGGAGGAGCGAGACGTTGAGCGGACCCTGATATGCCCCCTCTCTCGTCACGCAACCGACATCTTTATCCCACCTACCCTCTCAGCAGAGGATCAGTAGCGAGCATCTTATTTTAGTGAGGTAGTCAGGCTCCTGGGGCACGTCATGTTGTGGCTAATGTAGCAAGGCCAAGCGCTGTTTTTAGGCCACGAGACGTAACTATTGTTTTAATCTCGCCTTGGCTATCTAAATGAAATTACATGTGTTTTATATCCATGTGTGCAACTATGTGCTTTTATCATCTCTTTGTGGCTCAAAGTGTGAAGGAAATCTTAATGACAAGTTACGATGAATGAGAAGTTCGGTATCAATTAGTGTGTTAGAGTTTAGTGCAGATGTGCACTCATCAATCGAGTCATCTGAAATGATTTTCGAATTTCACTGGGGGCGCTAATTCCAAAGAAAAAAGTTCCTCTGACCCAAACACTCGATTTGCATCCCCTCAAAAATGTTGAGGGTACATATTTTAGGGTCCATTTTTACTAAAAGACGTATTTTAAAAAGTTAGAATGTAATTTCATTTAAACTAAAGTAAACCAACGTAGACGGAAAATGTTACTGTCGGGGCAGACAACAGAACATTTACGGTAGACTACATTTCCCATCCTTCCGCTAAACATCGATTGTCGTTTTTCTTTGCGCTCCATGCTTCCTACAAGTCTGTGCTGTAGTTACGTGCTTGTGCACAGCTGGCATATGTATGCACGTCCTTATGCAACAACATAAGGAGAATCAAGACTATTTTTAATGGTGAAATGCATAGTTAGACATATACGTGCACGCCTCCTTACGGTTGTACTGTGGACCGTTTTGATTTCGGATACCGCTAGACACGTTCAATCTAGTTCCCTTTCGTACTCATGAAGATGAAGAAAAATGTGCAGTTTCATTGAAAACTAATCGGTTCGCAAGCTCGTAATAGCGATACATGTAACGCTTTTCATCAACTTACAAAGTTTCCGGACAAACTCGCAGACTTAGCCTACATTATTACGCAGCGAGAAGATACATGCCACAGTAAATCACACGTGTTTAGTCCTGTGTGCCAGCATCTAGGTCCGTTTCCCTATCTCATTATTTTTCCCATGTGTGGATAGCTTGCTAGTTGTCGAGACTAGCGGAGTGCCAACGCCTATTCCTGTCTTTGCCTGGATGAAACTTATCGCGAAAGCGTCCGAACGTTATCTAGTTCAACCAAACAACTTAAGAGCAGTTGCTGCCATTCGACACGCATCTTTAAGAAGCCACAAGTAAGTGATTCAAAATGGGTTGCACAATCAGCCAAGAAGATAAAGCAGCTATGGAAAGGAGTAAAATGATTGATCGGAACCTCAGAGAAGATGGAGACAAGGCGTCCAGGGAAGTGAAATTGCTGCTACTTGGTAAGCATTTTACATTGTTAAATCGAAATCTTGACACCCCCCCTCCCCCACAGCCACCCCAACCCCCTACTAAAATGGAGTAACAATAGCACCAGAATCAAGAGGGTGAAATGCGCCGTTAGTTCTGTCAGCCGCACGGTGTTAGATAGGCATCACTTGTTGCTAAAATGGCAATTTCGTGCTTCTAAGATGTAATCTGATCTGAATTGATTGCTTCCAGCAATATCATCTTCTGCAGATGACATCTGAAATAGATGTACGTCTAAGTGATTTAGCGGACGCTCTTCACCAGAGGGACGTGTAGTTGAAGATCCATCGCTACTTGTTCAGTAAACTCTTCTGTAGCCTTGTCTGCAATCTGTTCTATTGATTAGGCTCCAGTCCCCTTGGGTATGGCTAATACTGTAACTCAAACAGACATGGACAAACCGCCAGTCTCTGTTAAATAGTTATTTTATGACCATTGCCTAAGCTTTGAAATACTGCTTGAGCTTGTTTCTCTATGGCTCCCTCGGCCGTTTTATCACCCGATACTCTGTCTCTTGGGTATATACAGAATGTAAACAAACACCTCTCAGTGGACGGATGGAGTGGACTGAAAGGTGTCGACTGTGGTGGCAAGATAGTCTGCAGTGGCTCTGTGTTAGATTTGTTGGAGTTGTGGCGAATAAACAAATGACTACCGCGAATGAGGTGTATCAGTGTTGGCGGTCTGGTGAGATTTGCTTGGTACAATGCAGCTACAAAACACTAAAGAACTGACAGATGAAACGTGACACGTTAGTCTTCAGAGCATCTTTTTTGCAGGATGCCGACCAAAACTGTCTAGGTTTGAGCCATGACTCTGTCAACAGCTTACAAGTGGCTGGGAAGTCCCACGTGCGAATTGTGGAGGCATGTCTAGCGACTCCCACAGGCAGCTCAGGTGGCTGCAAAGCTGACTGAAGTCGCCAGGTTAGCCGGGTGGCCTCACGCGCTGACCCACATAACTTTGTGTTTGGACAATGACGTCGTCGTCTCACCTGAAATCCTTTGGAATTGGAAAGCTGCTACTGTTCCACGAGCTAAACCCCAGCACAGCCAGCAGATCACATGACACAGCCAGAATAGGACAGGCCACACCTCAGTCGGGTTCCTCTTTAGGTTTCTTCCTAAGTTGAGACCCTATTAGGGAGTTCTTCCCTAGCCATTGAGCATTGTCTTGTTGCATGCTCTTTGGTGTTTCAGGTTGGGCATCTGTAAAAGCACCTGGTGACAACTGCTGATGTAAAAGGGGCCTTATAAAATTAATTTGATTGAGCTAGGCCTAAAAAACTCAGTCCATCAATCTTAGCCCGCCTATCTAGAGTTCTGAATGTCTGTTCAGCAAATGGTTAACTTGGCATTTTGAGTGCCACAGTGCTCTTCCTGTGGCCCAGTCCGGCTTCAACTGGACATGGGCGTAACCCGGCAACACTAAAGGCTCTAACAAGCTGCAGGGATTGCTAGGCAAAGGAGGAGATGCAAACCTAGAAGGGGAATTCTAAATGGAGTTGCCCATGATGCTCCGTTCTGGCTCCGCCCAGGAGGCTCACAGACAATCATAATTAGCGTGTTCACACAATCACGGTTTAAACATTTTCAGTTTGGTAACAGCCTTACTCTGTCACACAGTTACTAGCCAGCCAGCAAATACCTAATGGCAGAGCACATGTACGGACACACACGTTGAAATTAATTGTAAGCATGTTTTAATACTTACACACTGGGAAAATGACTAGATATTTCTCTGTTAGCTTCTATGTTGTTGATGTGCTGTAAATTGCTCCAGTCCTCTACAGCTGAAAACCATCTCATTGCGAAAGGAGTGGAGTATATATATTTATAAAGCAGTATATATTTAGATCTAACATGTCATCTAACATTTTCCCCAAAAGTACTTTGTGTCATGATGTAAAAGTTATGTGATATTTTAGAAAACAAGTTTGTAAACCCCAAATGTAAGAAAATATTTGCAATATTAAGCTTAATGTTTACATAATTCATACTTCGGCTTTATTTTTGCTAGCGCCCAATTGACTCCCATTTACTTGTTGAAGGAGTTCATCTGTTGTGAAACTACCCAGTCTGTACCATGCCTCCCTATCACAAGGTACAATCTATGTAACGTGTTTATTTGATTCCTATGAAGATTCACCTCTCCCCTAAATCCGCCATCTTATCCAGATAAATAGACTAGGCCATCTATGCCTCTCAGAGGACAGTCTGACATGGAATGACATTTGACTGTGTACAATTGTGTCAAATCTAATAGCCTGCTATCTGAACCTCAGGCTTTGTCTTTGGGAGTTCCCTAATATTTGGTTCTTTGATTCTTACCCCTGTTCTCGGTTTTAGATTCATGTTGTGCCCTTGCTGCTGGTTACTCCATCAACCTTTATGCAGATAGCACTTTCTTTAAACAACTAATTGATTACTGTGCTGGCCACCCTAGAACATAGCTGTTATCACATCCAGCATATACTATTGGACCCCAATCCAAAAACCCCCACCATTAACTCTTTAATAGGAGCCAACCACAACCTGCCTGCACCCCGAACATCCTCATGCAAAATGGGTCAGTGTTATAGTATGTCAACACCAATGAATACATTGATATATTTTTTGACTCAGATGTTACCTGATTACATTCTGAACGGACATTTGTAATTTTTATTATTTTACTCTCTGATTGTGTCTCGTTCTCTTTCTATCTCGTTCTCTTTCTATCTCGTTCTCTTTCTATCTCGTTCTCTTTCTATCTCGTTCTCTTTCTATCTCGTCTCTTTCTATCTCGTCTCTTTCTATCTCGTCTCTTTCTATCTCGTCTCTTTCTATCTCGTCTCTTTCTATCTCGTCTCTTTCTATCTCGTCTCTTTCTATCTCGTCTCTTTCTATCTCGTCTCTTTCTATCTCGTCTCTTTCTATCTCTTTCTCTGCCAGTCTCAAACTCTGTCTCTTGTTTTCTCCCTCTGTGTCCCTCGTACTCTCAGACACTGTCTCCAGGTTTTTTGGCAGGCTACAATAGACATCTGCCAATACACAGGTGCCTGTGTCCACCTTCAGAAGCTTAGGTATCACATTAGAGAAGTCTTTGAAACTGTGAACAACTGTTTCAAATTTTGGGGAGTTATTTTGTCTAATTGTTTCAATTTTTTTATATTTTGTTGGGGAATGCTTGTTCTTTCTTCCTCGTGCTCTAGCTTTCTCTTTGTCTCTCATTCTCTCTTGTTGTCTCTCTTGTTTTGAAAATAGACCAAAATTTAGGACAGTACACTAGAACACCATTCAGTAGACTGGAGAGCAGTCAGGTAGGGCATTTGGAGAGCAGTCTGGTAGGGCATTTGGAGAGCAGTCTGGTAGGGCATTTGGAGAGCAGTCTGGTAGGGCATTTGGAGAGCCGTCTGGTAGGGCATTTGGAGAGCAGTCTGGTAGGGCATTTGGAGAGCAGTCTGGTAGGGCATTTGGAGAGCCGTCTGGTAGGGCATTTGGAGAGCAGTCAGGTAGGGCAACTACAGCATATGGACAGGCTAGATTCCATGAGGGAGAAGTCATTAGCTTCTTTAATTAAGATAATCATGAAGTGTTCAACACAGCACACTCCAGGTAGGGGTGGTAATAAAAAGGCTTGTGAAAACATTGATTTTAATTAATGTTCTCTAACCTCACAGATTCTGTTTTTCTTCCGTTGTCCGACTGCCCTCTACCCTCATTTCTCTTCATCTTGCCTGTGTTGGAACAAAGGGAATTTCTATTCAGAAAAACAAGAGCTACTAGGATTCTAGCCTAGTCCGGTATCTGTTTGTGCTGTCTTTCCTAATGAACATGGATATTGGCTATTCAGAATCAGGACTAATAACAGACCAGGGACCAGGCTACCAGAGTTCCGCTCCCAAACCAAAACTCTGTCATGAAAACCACAGTTCTCTGGACGGCTGCAGACCTTAGTCAGTCCCAAAAGCCACCCTTTATCAGTAGTAATGCAGCGCTCAACTCTGGTTAATAGAAGTGTACTTTGAAGTGAGTCAGGTGCTGTTTGGGATGTACATCTCTCTGCATTTCACCACAGTGAACTGTAACGATAGAGTTCTTTGCCTTCCATTAAGTTCCCCTACTGAAACCCGACCACATTAATGGGATTCATAAATAAGCTCCACTCCTCCATTCAAAATTCTTCTTGCTTGCTGAGGTTTGCTCTGATTGAGGATGGGTGAATTTGCCCCTTGAAACATCCTGGGCCAGTCCCACCATTTTCCCTGGTAAGGCTTACATTTACATTTGAGGGGAAAAGGCTGATCCGAGATCTGAATCTAGGGGAGTCTGAGGTAATCCGTGTGAAAAGTCCCTAATCTACACTCAGTATTTAGTTCGTTAAATGCACCCGTTAAGTAACAATTTTAACCGCCTAGGCCTTCATAACAGCCAGCAAGGTATGGAATGGAACTTTATGCCTAGTCAACTTGCATTGACCGGGACGGTGCTGTTTTGGAGGTATTGGAACCGGGCACCATGCACAGATGGTCGTACTGCGCCCAAGGCCAAAGCCTGGCTGTCCGTTTCACATAGCGAGCCACTGCCATGCGGGGAAAAACGCTGGTGTGTTTACCCAACCCGGCCACAGAGTGTTGAGTCGAACGGATTTTCACGTCAACTTAACTCTGACATTTCTCAGGGGCTCTCATGATCACATCTTGATGGGAGCACTTTTGCAAATGGGATTCTGTCTGGCTGACACAAGCCATGTCAAATTCTGCTGTTGCTATTTCTGGAAATCCATTTCACTATGTTCATCTGGAGGTGGATATAGTATTATTACCTTATTCCTTCCCAGTTCTGTCTTTTTAAATGGTAGTCTCACAGCAGTGCATATCCAGCTGAATCTCTACCGCATTTCATGCTCTGCACCTGAGTAATTAGCACTGTGGGGCAGTAGATCCTATACTTTCAGCACTTGCTTTTCCCACTGAATCTTCTTATGGAAACAGATGTCAACCTCTGGTGAATTGTGCTCCATTTTGACGACATACATTCAGACACACTAGAGCGTTCACCTCAAATTAACCTGCGGTTGTTCGTATCGATCAGGCCGTTTTAAAGCACTCCATTTAGAAATCTGGTTGTAAACCCGCCATTTGTGGGGTTTAGTACAGGCTACTATCGGCTACTGTGTGTTCCCTCAGTCAGACGGTGTGTTTACATTTCAAACAGCCCTTCAATAAAACTGCCGTGTTGTTTCTGTGTCCCCAATGCCCCTACGTCCATATCTGGGTTTGTCCTCTTGTGCAGCAAATGGAAAATAAAACATTTTCATAACCTTGTATGGTTCCTGTCGACAATGAAATAGAATACACCCCCCCCCACCCAAAAAAGATTATCTCAAAGCATTGTCGTGGAGTCATTTGGGCTCTTCATCTCAGGGCAGTGAACTGAAAGTATTTTGCTTGTGGTTTGAAGACGCTCCCTTCCTCCTCCTGTCTCCTATTGGTTCTGGGTAATATCCGAGCTTCCATAATAGTGTTTGAAATCATCAGGCTCCAACATGAAGTGCTGCATGTGAGGAGTCTTATGGTACCCTCATGTCTCCACACAGCCTACACACTCTGCTATAAATATGGGCCAGTAAGAGACTTCCATTTATGAGGCAAAATCTAGCTTCTCTTGCTCAAACACCAAATAAATCTCTGCCTGGATGCTGCATCCTCCTGGCAGCTCCAACTGGTTTGTGTGTCCCGGCGGCCCCCCGCGGGTTTGTGTGTCCCGGCGGCCCCCCGCGGGTTTGTGTGTCCCGGCGGCACCCGCGGGTTTCTGTGTCCCGGCGCCCCCCCGCGGGTTTCTGTGTCCCGGCGCCCCCCCGCGGGTTTCTGTGTCCCGGCGCCCCCCCGCGGGTTTCTGTGTCCCGGCGGCCCCCCGCGGGTTTCTGTGTGCAAATGTTAAGGAAATTACTTGTTCCTGTATTACTCCCGTAGGACAGAGAGTCAATTAAGAAAAAGTAGCCAGAGACTAATATAACATTTTCTGATTCATGACAATTTAACAGACTATGACATTTTTGCATTTCTAGGCCCTATAGTCATGCAGAACTACACAGACAGTGGGCCCAGATCGTCTGGAAGGCCATCTCCCATGAACATGTCATTCATCCTCAGTGGATTGTTTGTGCAGAGCTGGGAAAATCAACAGACACTGATTGACATTATCGCAGGCAAAACTAGAGGAATTTGACATTTGGATTGAATGATTTCGCTAATGATGGCGGTGGTTGTTAATATTGCAGATGTTGGGTACGACAGTAGTAGCAAATCAAGAAAAAGGTGTAGGTTGCTACAAACAGTTTTGTTCTCAGCCATCTGCTGTTTGGATGTTTGTCCATCGCCACGCTAACGGCCAAACCCGCCAGCCAGGTGGAAGAAAGCAGCCTGACCTCAAGACAGATGACACATGAATAGAGACAGACACAAGAGAGACATGCGGACATTTTATTTGTTTAATGTAATGGTCTTCCTGTAACCGGAGCGTTTTTCTTTCTTTGCCAGGCGCTGGGGAGTCTGGGAAAAGCACCATCGTGAAGCAGATGAAGTAAGTTGAAGTTCCTGAGTCCCATCAGTGCCTTGTGGTGATGCCGTCTTGCCCTCCATGGTATTCTGGCAGTCCTGCGTAAACCGTGTTGTTTTTGGTGGTTTCATGTAATATTTGTATAATGGCTTAAATTATAAAAAAATATGTTTGGAAAATGTGTAACTACAGGACACTCCCATTTTGTGTGTGCGAGTGCGTGCGTGCGTGCGTGCGTGCGTGCGTGCGTGCGTGCGTGCGTGCATGCGTGCCCGCGCGTGCACTTCCAAATGTCCGCTATGGATAGTGTGACGCCTCATTCAACACAGCGATCCAGGAAGCCCCCCTTTATACAGCATGAACAATGGGCGCAGAGGCCGGCATTCTAGCCTGGCGCGCCCTGAATACACTGCCAACTCTCACTGATCGGGCCCATGCCCGGTCACTCCGGCACAGTTCAGATTGCCATCAACAGCTGATGTCAAACGAATTCTGGGAGACAATTGTTCCCTTTACTGTCATCGATGTCATACTGGTGATCTACAGCCTGGTGGGGTACCTGGCCTGTCCACAGGGGGGTACAGGATAAAAACTCAGTCATAAGCATTCTGGTAAATTGTGCATGAGGGGGTACTGCAGGGGTACTCCTGGCATGGTAACAGTTAGTTGGTGGTACAATCATCAGAGAAAGTTGTTAACCATTGGTGACAGGTGTCAGAATAATTTTCCTGAGTGTCTTCCAGTTTATGCGCATACTGTACCTTCTACTGGTGTAGATTGTATGTTTAACCTGCAATTACCAGGAAATGAGACTTGGTTTTACAGCGTTAGCATAATTGGTCGTTTTACTTATTTAGCTCTTTTCCGAAGCAACTTCTATACATTATTGATTGCATACATCTTTCACACACTTATGATAAGTGCCATGGGACTTCACTGACCACAGGCTGTCAGGACAGCCATTAAACGTCCCTTTCGAAAGACAGCGTGTCAAAAGCCATTTGCACAATCGGGACTTGTTGTGACATTTACCTATTTCTTTTAAACATACTGATATTTTATACTAATCCAAAACTCCTGAGACAAATATGTAGTATTTATTATTTCAAAGAGGTGTCAGTGAGTAGAATTCTATTACTATAGTTATTTTTTACTACCTCTAAGTTTTCTTAAAAACAAAGATATTTTAAAGTTAATGTTCTAAATCTTATGGAACTGCATTGTTGTCTTCCATGTGTCACCATTGGGAGAAATGACTCACAAGTGATAAGAGACAACTGTAGCTTGACTCCCATTAGTCAGACAATGACAGCTTTTATCATTGGAAAACTCCCTAAGTAGCTCAGTCTAATTTCAAATACTGACAAAGATGTCATCCTGTTTGGATTAAAAATACCTTGCCAGTGTGTGTATCTGCTTGTAGATTATTTTAGTCAAAGCTTTGTCAATGATGTTTACGACAGGAGTGGGGCAGCGCTTGGCTCGAGCAATTCAACACATTCAACATTTTACGGCTCTAACACCCAGTTGTGATTATTAAACTGGATTATTATAATTTCTCTGTGGAAAATGAGAGCGTACATCTTTGTGTAGTTGTGTAGCTGAGTGAATCCTTTGCCGAGTTGTAAATGGCACTGGGCTCCACCACCTCATGCAATGACATGCTAATTGGCCACATGGTGGCGCTATAGCTAGCGATATGCTGCGACATTTTCAGCGAATCTGTATTGAAGTGTCGATATCAGTAGACGAAACCCAGCATTTTCTGCGTAGCATTACATGTTATTTCAAATACTTTGAGGGTCTGCAAAGTGATAACTTGTAAGCTAATGCCTTGGTCATGCCAGTAATTTATAATCCCAGACGTTTAAAATGTTCTCCTCCATGCCCCTCCCCCGCCAGAATTATTCATGAGGATGGATACTCGGAGGAGGAGTGTAAACAGTACCGGGTGGTGGTCTACAGCAACACCATCCAGTCCATCATCGCCATCATCAGAGCCATGGGTCGTCTGAAGGTGGACTTCAAGAACCCGTCTGGAGCGGTAAGCATGTTAAAACAGGCCTGTCAGACTGTCCAGAAGGGGTTTGGTGGTGTTTCCTTTGATAGTTGTATTATTTACCTGAAGACCAAGACAACCAGGTAAGGAGAGTTCCTAACTAATCGGCCGCCTTAATGAATTACGCGTTGGGGGGTGTTGCCTTCTATGGAGAAGGTTTGACAGCAGTGGGCTAACTGGGTTTGACGGACAACGGCACAGCTGGCAAACTCAATCCAAA
Source organism: Esox niger (assembly GCA_016801105.1). NCBI lineage: Eukaryota > Metazoa > Chordata > Actinopteri > Esociformes > Esocidae > Esox > Esox niger. The sequence goes on from JACXGJ010016191.1 coordinate 11,355, forward strand.
GAGGTATTGTCTACCGAGTTTTCTCGCCTCTTGTATTTTATTGATGCGTTAAGGTAACAGGCTAGTAAAGAACTCTCCTTACCTGGTTTCTTGGGTTTTGGATGCTAATTGGAAAGTTTTAGACTGAAGGAGTTTGACCTCACTGATGAGCTGATTCCTTACCAGTATCACTAACCTGCAAGTCTCACAACTGCAGTGGAAACTCAATTGAGCAAAGCCGCTTAGAACTTCAAGTAAAACATACCTGGGCATGAGTGTGGATTTTCCGTCCGAACCCCCCAGTGACAAATGGTGACTTAGTGATTGTGTTCCTGTGCGTTTTCCTGTCCTATTGCAGTTTAAATAGCAATGAAACCAGTAGGTGTTAAGCGAGCATTCGAGTGACATCCTACCTGTAGACACAGTTTCCCCATGCGATTTACCAGTGAGGCTACGCTAATCTGTCATGAACACAACACACACAACTTAATGGATGTATTCTGGATCAGCTCACCCGAATCAGTGAATGAATGGCTTGGTTTAATGATGTCTGTCAGGTGTGTCAGTCATGACAGAGATGACTGACACACCCACAGTACTAGGCTGAGTGTGGGCCCCAAAAGAGATAATTCACATTTCTTATGGGCGTGTCGCTCTTGCCAGGACGATGCTCGTCAGCTGTTTGTATTGGCTGGTACGACGGAGGAGGGTGTTATTTCACCCGAACTGACCGGGGTGATACGGAGGCTGTGGACAGACGACGGGGTCCAGAGCTGCTTCTTGCGCTCTCGGGAGTACCAGCTTAACGACTCGGCATCCTAGTAAGACACCATGACATAACCTAACCTTAACCACACCATGACATAACCTAACCTTAACCACACCATTACATAACCTAACCTTAACCACACCATGACATAACCTAACCTTAACCACACCATGACATAACCTAACCTTAACCACACCATGACATAACCTAATCTTAACCAAACCCTGACATAACCTAACCTTAACCAAACCCTGACATAACCTAACCTTAACCACACCATGACATTATCTAACCTTAACACTGTCCGCCCCAGCTCCGCGGTTCCGCGGAGCTGGCTCCTGCGGCATACTGTTATTAATAGATTATGAAGTTATATAAATTTCCCTTACCGTTAAGCGGCTAATTCCAATGAAGCGATTGACGTAGTTTTTGTTTACGTACGTGCCCCACAGCCTACGTAAGAAAATCACCAGGTTGCACCAAAATGGTG